>VOMN01097632.1:0-13393 GCA_014899125.1 Orchestia grillus | reverse complement strand
AAAGCGGCGGCACCCCAGTGTGGCCGGGGCGTGACGGCCCAAACATTTCCGAGGTATCCAAAGTTATAATTAAATTATAAATGAAAACATGTATCTAGTACGAATTTGATGATATTTTAAGCATTTCCAGTCGTCCCTAAGTAAAGTGCTGGATCAGTTCCAGCAAACAATTGCTCTACAATCATCCTTCGCATAGAGCGGTATCAGTTAGAACGTACATCAAATAGAACGGAAAACATTCGCGTCATACGTAAATAGCAAGTAGAGAGCATCATGAGAAGCAAAAAAGCGATTGTTTGCTGAAACGGATCCAGTGCTCTGAGCGGGGTTGACTGCATAGTGAAATAGGCAAACAACGATGAATGGTAAAATGCGTACGTAATCATAACAATAAATTCGAATGTCAGCAAGCCATGGTCCCACTTTTTTCAACTTAGCAGCCCATAGTGACCGTAGCTCAACTTGTCGTGCCATTTTGAAATGAGACTGATACCGTGAGCATATTAAAAGATTGCAGCAGGTTCAGGTTTTGCGCCTCTGAAATTTTGAATTCCCAAGTTTCCAGAAGAAAGGTTGTTTTCGGTAGTTTTCCATGTTTTTTTTACAACGCTTCTAACTAATTTCGTCGCAATGAAGAGCCCTCAGCATGAGCTAGATTGGTGGCCTGGGTGACATTATTTTGCTATAGTTGGCATGGTACAAATACACCGCAATGTCTGCAACATTTGTTTTTCCCGTTCAAGTTTCGTATCTTCCGCTCAGGTCGGGTGCTCAGAAGCCTCCAAAGTATGGAACACACTTTAAGAAAATGGAAAATTTTAGCAATATTCAAATGTAATCATCATGTGAAATCGTAAAACTTTGAGCTGTCCACATTCTCGAGAATTTGTTCATATATTATGAAAAAACTATCTGATGGCACAGTCAACATGCCCAGGCAGTATCTTGCCGCGCACATAAAAGAACTGGAAACGAATGGCAAGCACTTTCGATATTTCTTGAACGTAATTGAAGAGGACAAAGCTATTGCTTTAGTGTTACAAAGCTGAATAAGTTTATCATAAAAATGATTATAAATACCATCATTTACCTGAAGTGTGTATAGAATTCATACGTGCTTTTAATTTCCTAAAGTACGTGTATATTTTTCTGGCGTCCCTACGCATGAATGGTTCACAAAAAGTTTACTTCGTCGAACTTTACGCTATACTCTAAAATGAAGTTCAACAACTTCATAGTCATACGAACCAAGCACTTATTTGACATCAATCAAATGTCGAAGACTACGCGGTGAGTTTTATCGTTGTTTAACTTAAATTGAAACCGGCAACACCTGATGCACCGGCAACACCGGCAACACAGTATGTTATACACTTACATACTCGACTTCAAATCGGTGACATAAAAGTTGAAACCTTAAAATGTCCCAGCAACGTAAGGGCGGGACCTCACGTCAGCAGACCTGACTTACCCACACAAGGAAAAATTGAGAACTCTGCCCAAACTTCCCCGTGCAATGGAGGACAATCCTTCGAATACAACATGCCCCTTTTTCCTCAAAGTTGTTAATGCGGATACATGTCACTATAATAAGGCATAAGATCGCTTCTTAATTAAAATCAACGAACTGCACGTTTTTCGGAAATTGTTGCTCTTTGACATAATTTTCAAACAAATTCTGAAATAGGTTAACTGGGCTGGGCGGTGATGGAACTGCATGTCGGATTCATTGATAAATATAAATAGAAGAATATGTATTCCTACGCACCTTCAGAGTTGTATTTTCAAATTATATCACTTCATCAAAAGGCGTAAAAATTTACCCGATGCAAATTGTGCAATTATAACAAATCAGACGTATCGATAAGGATACATCAATTTTCCTGGCGTGTTGAATAAGTGTACCGACAAAAATCGATTGAAATATGGAAAAAACACGAATGGGATTCACCTTTCAAATGAGATTACTGAAGGCCCCTTTACACAATCAATCAATGTCTGAAGACAGTGTCGACTCCTGAACTGTCAGGGGTCGACTCCCCCAATTCCGGAATTGAGAGCAAAGTTAGTATTCGATGCCCATATTTGGGTGTTTGCCGATACTGTCTTCAAGCTTTGACTGATCGTGTGAAGGGCCATTAAGAACCTCGTTGGTTTTCAGTCGATGAGTGAATTATGGCTGAAAGTTACACTAATACAAGGACACTCACTAGATCCACTCTTTTGTGTTTGTAATCTTATTTTATCCTGAATAGCTAGGGTAAAATCGCCCAGTAGAGCGACGCGCCAAAATTGTCTCTCCTGTGTATCTGGGCACATGCAGGGTGGGCCAGAAACAAAGCCATGTTAAAGAACGTCAATATTTGAAAAGTTATATCGTCATGTGTATCTTATCTAAGCAGCATGTCATTGGCCCAGAAAGAATGTCTCATTACGAATCAAATGTATTCATTCGCGTGTTTATTAATTCTACTTACCATGTCATCCTTTCTAGTACACAGTGTATCTACAGATGTTATTTCTGTACTCCTACCTTCTGTAAGATATTGTCTGAGAAACCAGAAAACCGAAATAAAATCAATCAATAGCTCAGTAATCTGACTTTGATCTCAATTATTTGTAAAATTACTCAGTTTCTCGATAGCAAGAAAAAGAAGAATTTTATGATCACGTTTCCATCCAGGTCACCAGCACTGGTAGCAGGAGGTCTGCAGTTGTTGTTCAGCCCTTTGAATATTACTGGGACGCATCAATCTAGAGTTAATTTGTGCTCGGTGTTATTATACATTTAATTTTTTTTTGTTTGAGTACAAAAAATGGCTTCCCTAGAAGCACGTGTTGCAGTAGATGATTCTTTATAGCCAGTAGTAGGAGCAGGGATGGTATATGCAGATTGCAGCGCTTCAGTGACTCAGACTATGTTGCATTGAAAGAAAAAGAAATCATTTAGCATTGACTGCAGAAACTATGAAATTTAAGCAAAAAATGTGCTCTCTCACAGGATATCCTGCGCATAGAAACAGTAAGTTAAGATGGAGGGGATGAAAAGACAAAGGAGAGGTAGCGAAGAAGCTGTAAAAACTGAAGAAAGTAGGAGGTAGAGTAGGCACAAAAGATAGAAGTCCAGTATCTATAGCTGAGATAACTTGACAATGCCCCCGTAGGGACGCTAGTCCCCATAGCGTACGATCGACAAACCTAACTAACCTGACCCTATTGTCATTCCTATGCCTCCTGAGGGGCCGTTGTAGGCAAACTCACTGCGGGAATATTTCGTAAGGCTTAGTTAATTAGTTACTGATCGAAGTATTTTGTCGTATGGCTGCACTTATCATTAACAAGGAAATAGTGTGCTCCTGATACCACTTTAACTGACCTCACTATTCATCAAAATTGATCACTGAAATTCTTAAAAACTCTGTGTTCTAATGTAAAGTATCTAGTTAATTTTCGAATAAGAAAAACTTTTTAAATGTTCAAGACTCGTAGGGTTAAGATTTGAGTTCTCAACGATGAAAGAGCCAAATAATTGCTGAAACTTGAACAAGGGGCAAAAATCTTTGAGTGTTTCTGTTCAAATAAACCGAAGTACACTAAAAATTGCCCTCAACAGCCGTCTTCTCACGCTTCCCGTTTACTCATAGAAGCGATTGATGAACTCCTTTCAAACATATAAAGAATCAAACAGATCTCATTGAAATTTGAATTGAATACTGGGACACGCAAGATTTTGAGAAAAACGTTGGAACGCGTCAAAAAATACTCGCGCAGGTTGAGATTCAAGTGAGTTTCTAAATAATTAACCCACATCGTGTAGCATTCTGCACGCTTGGTGGCAGTAATGCCGTGTAAGAAAGATAGTAATAAGAGTTGGTGACAATTAATGTTTAAGAATATATTGTGCCTCTACAATTTTACAGTGGGGTAACTTATAGGCAAAATATGAAAATGAAATAGGACTAATTCATTTTTCAATTCAGGTATTCAGTGTTCCATGACTACCTTCTTTCCCGCATAAGAAGTAGCATTCAGTTCAGTAGCTGTGAAATATTTTGCTTTGAAATATTAGTTGTGGCACAAATGACCTAAGTAAAAAAAAAGTTACAATAGTTTATTTCAAAGTTGGTCACTTACAAAGTATATACCTTTTGGTTTTAAACAACAATAGTCTAAAAATTTGGCGAACCTAATGAGAAATAAACTTAAAACGTTATTAAGTTACAAAAAAATTGACAAAACTATTCACAAAATACATGGGTAAATACATGGGTAAATACATGGGTAAAAAGTTTTATTCGACTCGATCAGCCGAAGGTTCGGGTGGAGCTTCCACTCTCAAGACGAACCTTATTTGAAGATGGGATTGAGAAAATCGTAAACAGATCTCATCATCACAAAAATTACAAACTTCAAGTTGATTGGCCTGATATTGTTTTGCCCCCTTTGATGTCGGATTAATTTATCTAATATTTTCTTTACCCTACTGCAAATTGTGATCCACTTTTAAACGTATAGTAACGTTGGTTAACAAATATTGTGTTAGATTCAACAACTGCTACTCATCTAAACAAAGATGGTGTTCCTACTCATGTGAGCCAAAATGCAGCTAGACGGTTTACTTTCAATAAAATATTTTACCAGTTTATTCAAATAAATGTGTAACAATAACCTCTTTGTTACCTATAGATGATGAAACTCAAATGACTCATATTTAATAAATTTTACAGTTTCTCTCTTCCATCTCATTTTATTAAACCATAACATCGATAACTAATAACTTACATTTTACAAGTGTTCTGTGCCGGAG
This sequence comes from Orchestia grillus, assembly GCA_014899125.1. NCBI lineage: Eukaryota > Metazoa > Arthropoda > Malacostraca > Amphipoda > Talitridae > Orchestia > Orchestia grillus. Next base: position 8,586 of record VOMN01097632.1, on the reverse strand, counting down.
AAAACTACATCATTGAGTTTCCGTATGAAACTGAACATGGCGAACCACATCATCGTGAAATTAAACAGTGGTACATGAATTGGTTTCTGTTGAGTTAAACGTATTTTAAAGGAAGATTCGTATATGTATGTCTTAAAAAATGTATATTATCAATTTGTGTGCCCGTTGTAGAATCACAGATTAGATTATTATCACCAGTTTTTGATGAAGCTGAAAAAATCACGACTCAAAATTTAAGATGAGTTAAACTCAAACTTGTTCAGCGCGTACTTTTTAGAGTGAATTATGAGATACGCTAACTCTGTATTACCTCCCCATAAAATTCCTCCACACATCACCATGGGTCGGGGATGCCCAAGTTCAATAGTAAAATTTACATTCAAAAAGTGCATGTGAGTGATAATTATCGCATGAATATATCCATTATATCTAGAATTTAGCTACTCAAGTCCGGTATTTGAACTTCATCGCCTTACTTGACCCCCAGCAAAAGATCAATAAGAGTAAGTTCTGCGCATTAAAGATAGGAAATTATTAGAATTAGGTAATAGGGAATATTTTCTAGTGAATATATAGCAATGTTACAAGAAAATCAACAAAGTGATCGAACCATTATTGGCTTTGGGTGAAGAACAATACTTCACTTTTCCAAAAAAAAAAACCTAAAGTATTACATCCAACGCTTGTAATGTCTAGTAACTAATGCTCAAAATACTAATTTTAACAAATTCAAAACAGAGAAAATTCTGATCGCTTCCTAAACATACAGTCTGACGTCGATTGAATCGTTCTTACACTGAGTCTCGTCGTAAAAAATTCGCAGTTTTTGTCTCTTCAGAACATCATGACAGATTTCCTGGACGGCTTTGATATCCTTGAAGGGCAAAAATGTTCTCCAATCGAATGCATGTTTCTTGGAGTACTTCATGGTGGAGGCAGGTTCCTCGTTGGACTGAGAGCTAAAAGTGTTGGTCAGCCGTCGGTGGGTTGTGAGCATCTTGGCAGAGTACGACTCCCCCAGGAACTCGAGCACTCGGCGCATGAGAGCCACAGGTGTCACGGCCAGGTCTTCGTAACGAACCATGAGGTACCTGAATCGAACATTGATGCTCATCACTCACTTTTACAAGCGTTATTAAGTAACCCATTACCTCGGATTGACTAAAATGAGGGGTTGAATTATGAACCATGCATTACACAGCTTAAGTTAACACTCAACGAATTTCTTTTTTGACCTGAATTGAGAAGTTTCAATTTAACCTGCGAACGTTTGAGTATCGATAATGAATTGCTACTTAGGTGTAGTAAACAATCATAGCTAGATCCCTAATTATTTGTTTCCATGCCCCCCCCCTTTCCGCAACGGAAATCAAGAACTATGCTTTCTTCGTGATAGTATAATTCAAAATTATTCTGATAATATTATAAAATTATTACAACCAGTATAGATTAGAGTTTCAGAAGCTCAAGAATATCATTCAATTAATAGCAAAACAAAAATGTGTAGAAAGCCACACAAATCGTATCACCCAGTCTATGAGGATGGAAATGTACCCTCAAACTTCAACATACCTGTGAGGAAATAGTTTCTCCAGCTTGTCGGCAGATATCAAATCATTTTTCGTATTGGAGCAGAACACTTCAGCAGTGTTGCCGTCCTCGCTTGGCAGGCTATGAGTGTGAGGGTAGAGAGAAGTCATAATGCCTCTCGGGTCCCGCACCAAGTTTAATATCTTCACGTCATATTGTGGGTGTTCTCTCATGAAACGTATCATTATATCCAACCTCACTGACACAATTTTCATAATGTGTATGTTAGCACGCCTGCACATGAACGATAAAAACTGAAGTGTATTACCAACAACTTGTTCACACATTTGAAAAGTCTCACAATAGTCATTGAATAGACGATTCTCGAACAGAGGTACGACACTGAAATTGCATGAAGAAATTTGATTCAAATGATGCAACAATTCATCACTAGTATCGTGGATAGGATAGGCGAGTTTGTGTTCCATTCTCATAGGTTCTATTGAGAGGTAAACATTCGGTAGAGTAGATATGAAATCGGAAAAGAAGGTGGACCCGGACCTTATCTGTGTCCATATGAAGATCAGTTTCTTGTTGTGTGGCCGCCAGTCGTTGGGATATTTTTGATCTGCCTTCAAGACAGAGCTTTCTGCCAAATGAGGCCTGAAAAAGTTAACCGAACATGTAAAACGAAGTCAATTCAGAAAACTTTTACATTCATCTTGCAGGAACAATGATCACTGTCAAGAAAATGATACACTCAAGGAAAACTTATTTCCAATATGATTCAAAGTTACAATCTCAATCTTCATGTTGTTTATAAAAGAAGGAAAGCAATTCACGAATTCATTGACGGATAATATGAAGCATCTAGCAAGAAAGTTGAAAAATACAATATTATCCTGTAGCTGATCGTCAGTACAGATTCATTTTAACATAATTGAACTTCTAACATAAGTGGGAAAATGTTTTTTAGTATTTTGGTTTACGAAATGCACTGAACTTCATCGAATTAGAGTCGACTGAATATGATTAGGCTAACAATTGTGCAAGGAATATACTCGTATGTACTAACGATAGTAATTTAAAACATACTACAATATGTAATGCCCTTAAATGATTCGTTACAGCTGAATTCGATGCCTGAGTTGTCCTTAAGATGAAGTAAATATCTAGAGCAGCGCTCACTTATGCACTCAGGAGGCCAAATGAACATCAGTTGAAATTAGTGTTCGATATTTCGAGGTCGTATTTATTCGACGCCAGCCTAAATTTGACTCAATGGCACTGAGTGCAAAATCACGATAGACTAATGATATGTTATTGATTGATGTGATGACTCTTAGTACATCGTTATGTGTTGGAACTTTGTCAGGAAGTTAACACCCAATGTAAAGCCAGAGAGCAACTGAGGTGGAAGTTCGGCCTCCCGATCACAATTAGAGCAGAAGTCGTGGAAGTAATGTGACAAGAATTTTCGTATTACTGCACAAATTCCTATGAAGACATGTGCGCGGAACGTAGATCGTGTGGGAATCAGCATACATATTCGACTGTATAATACCTATCTACAAAAAAGGTTCGAAACAAACCTACGTTTTCGATGATGAAAATTATTTGAGACAGTGTTGAAAATTTGTATTTCCGGTTTACTTATGAGTGCCAGAGAAAGAATAAGTGCATGCGCAGATTGTAATCAACTTTTATCATGATTGCAAGCCACGTGATTTCTAATTAAAAATTGTATAAAATCACTGCACAATGCCGAGTAACTTTCCCCTTAATCAATATGGGAAAGTAATTCTGTAAGTTTCATAGCCGGAGAACTATCAAGGTCCCGAACAGTTGTGAGAAATTATTTAAAGGACACTGAATCACATGGCACCAAAAAATGTCAAGGCCGTCCATCTAAAATTACAGATGCGGCTAGACGCCGACTTTTTTGAGAAGCTTCTAGGAACAGTCTTTCTGAAGAGACTTGCAACAATCTCAGAGTTTACCCGTCACTCCAAGAAGAGTCCGTCAACTTCTCCATGATTTACCAAATTTCGTATATCGAAACATGAAGATGGCCCCTGCTTTAACTACTAAGCTCAAGAAGACGCGTGTCGATTGGATAAAGGAGAAAGTAACATCGACAAAGGAAATATGGGAAACCGTGGTGTTTTCTGATGAGAAAAGTTCAATTTGGATAGGCCCCACGGCTGCCAGCGTTAGTGATATGATTTAAAGAAAAGAGGGACAACTGTTTGAAAAAGAACTTTTGGGTGATAATCTGTTATGATTTAGGGAGCTTTTTCTGCGTCCGGAAAGGCTGATTTAGAAGTGATGGAAGCGTAACAAACGCCGCTCGGTATATTAAAATCCTTGAGGAAAGTCTTGTTCCATTTATGAATCATTTAGACGATAATAATGCCACTTTTTATTAGGAACACTCAGCCACACACACCTTTAGGCTCACAAAGGATAGGTTTAAGACAAAAAATGAAAATTTTGGACTTCAGAGTTAAACCCAATACAAAATGTGTGGAAAAATTTATCAAGAAGTTCGTCAAGAAGAGTGTACAACACTGGACGTCAATTTAACGATAGAGAAACGTTACAATCTTGCTTTAAACAGTTTGGGTATGAAATTCTAATGGAACTCTTAGAAATCTTATCGGTTTAATGCAGAACAGGTATCCTGAAGCATTGCAATTGGAAGGGAATAAATCTAAATACTAAAATTTGTGTCATTTTGTTGTTGAATACAAATTTTCATAGCTGTCTTATTTCGACCCTCGACCCTAGGGCATGGATACTGATTCCCTTACGATCTACGTTTCACAGACAAATTTTCAGAGGACTTTGTGCTGTAATAAAAAAATTCTTAACAATTGAATTTTTAACATCTTTTACTTAATTCCACCACTTTAGTTATCCCTCATAAACTGCTGATGTCACTAAAATTTGCTGGACCCAACAATCCAATAGTAGAATAGTTCGTTGACCTTGCTTCAGGTGATTGCATGTAAGATATAATGGACTGTTAATTTGCAACCGCATATTAGTTAGATGTTATGATTGTGCCTCATCATTTTAAAGACGCTCTTAATTTAAAGAAAAAAACAGTACATAAGCAGATTAAGTTCCAGCTCGCTGCTTCCATCGACCTTCATGCGTCTGAATGATCGGATCACTCACCCCAAAAAAGAGTGGGTCGCCTCGACAGTCAAGCGGGAGAGATCCACCTAGCGTCTGCATTTCTTACAATTACCTTCAAAACAGATTTGCAAGAGTTGTCATGTTGTATAACAGAGCTCTGGTGTTCTAACATGTGTATATTAAAACAATTATGAGGAGGAACCTTTCCTAATACATTTCACGCTTTCTTTTTAAGTAGGAGCATTTACAGCGCAAAAATTCTTTGTTTATTCGATTTACAAAACAAACTAAGCGCTGATGCATACGCCTTGCCAATGCGTTATGTTGAACACAACTTTGCCTAGGGAACGTTTAGCGTACAACTAAATACATCGGAAATTTGTAAATAACAAGAACCTGCAGACCTTTACCCTAAAATTCATACAAGTTCACAGCATCGACTTTAGAATTAAGGTGTCATAATCAGGGCACATTCAATATGTTTACCTTGAGCGGCGTCCGGAAAAAGCGATTGGAAGTCTTGAAGATATCGGCTCCGTGATGTAAATATTAACGATCGAGCTCGTGGACACCAGCACGAGGAAGACTAAAGCAACGCTCACTAGAGGGCAGAGAAGAAAACGGCGACTGCAGCACCTGTCAGGGGAAAATTTTATTAGAGATGGTTAAATGAGTAACATAATAGTAGCTTGTTCTCAATGTGTAAAAGTTATGAGATGTATGTTATTTCATTGTACATTGTTATGTCATTGAAAACAAGTTTTTAACGCACGTCGCCATGTCAAACACTGAATGATTTGACAAATTCTTATGATACGTACTAACTATAGGGACAGGGGCGTTATGCTGATAAGGGAGAAAGTTATTGTGTATGTCCTTTTATTTCGGCTTTATTTGTAACATCTGTCTCTCCAACAAAGTCATTTTTATAGGAAATTTGTTCAAATGTTGGGTTCAAGTGGAATTACGCGAATGCGAGGTTACAGCGTCTATGTGCCCACAGACTTTTAGAACTACAAAAAACTGAATATGTATTTCTAAAAAAAGTTTAAAAAGAAAAAATATGCTGGAAAGACGGAGACGAATACGCTCGTACGACTCAAATGTTTGTAGCTCCAACGTATTCCTACTCTCACACGAAAGAGCGAAAGGCAAAAAGATGTGACCTAGCAACTCAACCCTCAACAAACTTTTTTAACAAAAACTGTCAATTCTATGCGAATAACCATCCGAATAAGGAGGTATATTTCTCGAGATATGCCCACGAGGAGAGACACCATATCATCATAAACAAAAAACTAATGGGACCCCGAAGAGTCCTGCGTGACTTCAGGCTGGGACCCGGGATTTTTTCCATCTGAAAGATTCATGAAAGTCACATTGTTAACCGTTTTCTAAGAGACATACGTAATATATTTTTTGTATAGAATACAGTTAAATGCGTCAACTCGTACTAGGAAATGTCACCTAAGATTTATCTGCGAGGCAGTTGCAGTCATCAAGTAAGCCAGATCGGGCTGGTGAGCCCTCGTTCACCAACTCGTGTTTTAGGAGAACTAAGTCCGCTGGGGTGAGGGTTTGCAGCTTGGGCGCTACACGTCATCATGTAGAACTAGCCATGCTACACGTCTTATAGAAATCACTGTTAGTCTTTAAGGAAAACGACTACAACTAGAAATGGAAATGTAGGCTCTGTGATGGTGTAGAAAACAGACATCTATTTCAATAAATTCAAAAATTAGAAACTACAACACAGCTTTGGCGGACGAAACTAAGGAACGTATTTTATGCTCATACCAGGCGTTCGATATGTTTACGTGACTAAAATAAGAAGAAAATGGAGCAAAATTCAAGGTGTTGAACCAAAACCTGATAAAATGATTTAGCATGATTACAATTTCGTGCGGTTTTCGTTTCTAGTGGAAAGAATATTTTTCGTACGCTGCCACATAGCCATGCTAGGAGACAGGAAACAGAGGAGCGTTAGTGAAGCCCTCAACCTTATTCTCAGAGCAGAATTGATCGCGGGTGCGAAGTTTCGTCACCTACAATTGCAAAAACACTGAATAGTTATTAGTTTGCATGAATAGTTGCTAAAAGTGTTAATAATCCCTTAACGAATTACCCCGAGAAGGCAGGCGGGGCATTCACACGGTTCATACAATCGACAGTGACCGTGTGAATGCAACAGCTACGGCCATGAAATATCTCCCAATAATTCGTTATGTGATTAAAAACACACGTGAAATTCGTATAATACCACTTACTTCTTAAAACGCAACATTCCATCTCCGCAGAACACTTTCGTTTGACTTCCTTCACTCATTTCCCGCAAATCCTCAGCTTCCAGCTCAGTGGAAAGCTAGTTCCAGCGCACTACTAATTTTACAGTCTTTTCCGGGTCAACACTCCTTTTAGGATGACGGTATAAACATAATTTAAACTCTCTGTGAACGTTTATAAACTTTCTACTAATTTTTCAGTCGAATCCACTCAAAAATATCATTAAGAAAATTCTGAAAATGATACTGGCAAACTAGTTTAGTTTGTTATGCATAGATGGACGCAATAAATTGTTCTTACTGTAAAACTAAGCCTAACTTCCGATCCCTGTATAGCATAACGTCTTATAAACTACGAATATTCGTACAATGCCAGTGGTTAAAATAGCTAAACGAGCAAAGTTAATAGTGATCCAAGCATGATTTGGCTTTCTGTATGAATATGAACGGTCTTATAGATATGGCTTTGTTTTCTGAAATTGAAGTTTGAAAAGTGTTTTTTGTCTCAGTAATTTTCTGAACTTTAATCTCCCGAACTTCAAGAGTTTGAACAGACCCTTGTGAACCACATTGAAATAACTAGTTTTGAGTAATTATTTGGTAGCTTTGGCGAAGTTCTTGCGAAAATTTTGAAGAAGAGATTTACAGTTTTTTACACAAATATTAATTTAACAGCTTAAATAACATTTTACTTATATGTAATTCGAAAATCTCTCTATCATCGTCACTTCACTTTCTTAAAAATTTAAATGAGACGAACGATTAGTAATCAAATTGAGCTCTGATATGGCTTTCCGATTCCATAAATCAGTTTCGGTAAGTTCCTGTAAAAAATAAATAAAATCAATACCAGAAGAAACAATGACACAAGTACCAGAGATTATTTTTAAAGCAAACTTTGACCGACCAGTTTCCAGTCTTCCCGACATTTTCCAGTGAAAGGGAGGAAAAGAAAAGTCCATTGAGTAAGGGTAAGACATGTTCACTCAATTGCGCTTCTTGTAAAGCTTTTGGCCAAGTTTCCATTGTAAATTTAACTGTAAAATATCTCGATATCCTTACATTACCTAGCATGAAGGTTTTCCATAAGCTTCAAGCTTCTAGTATAATTAGCTGTTGAAACTTGAAGGAATCACGTATTCGTAACTTGTTTTTGGTCTCCATATCCTTTTTCACTCTGTATTTTAGGAATTCTTCTCTAATTTCGTTATTTCAAAAAGTATAATATTTTTGATGCTAATTGATGCTGTCAATTCATCTTTTAGCTTATAAAGGAAGTTTCATTGCTTAATCTATTTAGAGAATAGTATAAAATAGATTGTTTGAACTGTCAAGGTACTTTTTTCACCTCACCGTACTGCATGCAAAAAATAAATGTTTGTGCTGAAAGAGGTTCAGAGTTAAGCTCTTTCCAATACATGTATCTACTTGTACGAACGAAGTTAAATCAATAATACTGCCACCAGGTTGTCTTATAAAGCGATATGAATTAACGTGAGTAGTAATGGGATAATGACACATGTGGAAAATAATTTGCGAAGAAATTAATATAAACGAGCTAAATCTAAGCTATATGTAATCTAGCTATTTTAAAATGAAGGTAATGGAGAACAGAGATCTTAAAATCATT
>VOMN01097623.1:0-18354 GCA_014899125.1 Orchestia grillus | reverse complement strand
TCCACGCTTTTAGTTTTTTTCCACGCTTTTAGTTTTTTTCCACGTTTCTAATTTTTTTCCACGCTATTAATTTTTTGTCCACGCTTTTAATTTTTTTCCACGCTTTGTTTTTTTTCCACTTTTAGTATTTTTCCCTCGTTTTTAGTTTTTGCTCCCTCGTTTTTAGTTTTTGTTTCCTCGTTTTTAGTTTTTGTTTCCTCGTTTTTAGTTTTTGTTCCCTCGTTTTTAGTTTTTGTTCCCTCGTTTTTAGTTTTTTCCCTCGTTTTTAGTTTTTTACCGAAGTTTGGGCGTATCGCGCCCATTATTTTACTCCTTCTGATTTGTTAGGATATCAGTCAATTTTGGTAGTTATTTCTTAGTTAAAGCTTAGAAATTCCCGTAACCAAAGCTTTACGGGATTGTCCTTTTTGAATCGGATAATCTGTTCCTGGGATTGTTTTTTGTTTATATGTAATTTTTTCCCTCGGATTTAATATTGCTTCCGTTGTGTCTAATCCGTCTCCCCAATAAAGCAGTATCGGCTATGTATTTTATTTGAATTTAAAATTCCTACGGTTCCGCAGAAGCGTCAGTGAATTTAAGCTCGAAGAATATTATCTCTTAATTGCACTTTGTGTCGTTCCTGATACGTCTCTTCACAATGATATCGTTTTTCAATCAAAGAGTACCCAAGATTGGTCGTTGTTTAAGGGTCAACGGTCGGAAAAATTAGTGCTCTCTGAGTTTGATCCCTATGTGCTGGGAACAGAGATTCCGATGGGAAGTGGAGATTGCGAAAGGGGAGATTGCGAAAGGGGAGATTGCGAAAGGGGANGGTGGCATGTGCAAATGGCTTGAATACCATCTCTGTTGAAACAACTTGCGACAGTGTGTGTGGGACATTTACCCTACGCGTCATTTGCATTTCTTTGTTTACGGCGGTAAAATGCAAAAGGCACAATTTATTTCTCAAGATTTATTCCTTTCATACTAGAAAAGCGCAGAGTTATTCGATCACCGGTATCGATGAATAAACGTATGGGAGCCCCGCGTAACCGGTATATGCTTATGGCCGAAGTGAATAGATTATATTATTTCCTACTCAATGTATGAAGGCCTCATCTTCGTCAGAGTAAGCCCCGTACGCACGAACTGATATTGACGTTGTTTTAACTCGCGAGGGCTCTAATAAATTCTTACGAACATGATCTAAGCCTAACTGCGTATTCCTCAATTGCTATTGGAAACGTTTTCGTATAATTCCCCTTCTTAATCAACTCATAGGGAGGCATGCCAGAGGGACCTGATCTTCAGTGTATGTAAGGGACCATGTGACCTGTAGAGGATAAGTTAGCTACCATCAACGAGTTAACCTGGATAACTCCGCAGAAATTGTCGGTCAAGAAGATGAGCATTATTTTTTCTCCGATTCTTCGCTCACTAATAGGCTTGGAGAACAAATTGAGAATAAATTGAGAATAAATTGATAGTGTGCGTTCCCGCCGAGATAAGGAGACTTCAACGCAGTGTGGATACCTACTTCCTGGATGCCGTGAGGGGGCTAGCGTCCCTCAGGAGGCACTGTTAGGTTACCTCAGCTATAAATAGGCCCTCGGGAGTTTTATCTTTAATGCCCACTCTGCTTCTTCGAATTTTTACACCTTCGCTATTTCTTCTTTGTCCATTCTTATTTAGTCTAAACTTGTTTCTATGCACAGAAGATTCTAAGTAGGAATACGTCTTATACATGAATTCCCTGTTTTGTGTAGTCCATACTAAACGTTTTCTTCCTTCCACTCACTTTGGATCTCATTTCATGTGAACAAGAAGCTTTAAACTGACTAGTGATCGGAATCTCGCTGACAGGCATCAGTGGACTGGCAGGTTACCTCAGCTTTAGCTAGTCCTTCGGGTCTGCGGTCTTACGTGCTTCTTTGGATTGTTATGCCTTCTTCATTAATTATTGTTGATTATTTGTTTCTCTTCCTTCATTACTTGCCGTTTCGATGCACAGGGAAATTCTGTGTAGAAATACGAGTACAGCCTGAGCATAGATTCCCCGTTCTCTTACGTCTTTGTTGCCTTGACTACAACTACTACCTGAATGAGTGGAGGGTAGGATCTCTGCTTGCGCCACTTCTTGAATAGGCAAGAATGACATAAACTTGTGAACTATTTTGAGACGTGCTGACATAAGTTACAGAGTGTTGACGTTGGCGTTGGTAAGCCTGCTGATCACAAGGTTCAAGTTAGGACGATGAATTGATTTTGGAATACCAAAACTCATTTTATGTCATTCTTCGCTCAGTGAAGATGGTATGCTTTGCCTGCATGCCGTGCATTTTCTCTCTAAATTTTGAATCTTGATGCCCAAGTAATAGTCGGTAATTCTTTGATTTTATCACTTTAGTTAAGTTATTCTATGATTTTCCCGGTGATTTAACAAGGATAAACTTTGGGCCAAAGATGAACAAATTGTTTTTTGCACGAATGCGGTTCAAATAAATACAATTGGCTTTAAAATTAATTTTCAAGCAGTAGAAATGAATGAAAGCTAAATATCGAAGAAGAAGTCGTGTTCAACCCATTTTACTTTTCCGAATAAATAACCTAACTTTTCACTCAATTTTTAACACACTTTGAATTGAAGAGATGAGGTCAAAGATAATACAAATTCCACAGATCAAATTCCTTGTTTCTGAATAGTCTGCATATTGTTTAAATTATATTTCTTGCACTGTCGGTGGAGGATCATCGAGCGCAAAAATCTATTCCAAGGGATTTCTGTCTAATTGTTAGTGTTTCGTTTACACTGGAATTTCATCATTGCTGCTGTTATCACCTATCACTATCGCCTATCCACTCTCGAGGACAGTTCTAGAAGTGCTTGAAGTGATATTCAGCTTCGTTGTGTAAGGTTGAAACTTTTTTCACCCTCGGTAACGAAATGGATTATGGAAATCTAAATCGAGCGTAGGCATCCTTTCACGGGTGCTAACGATTGGAAAAAAAGTAGAAAATGTGTGGGAATTTCAGCCCTGTTAAAAATGTGACGAATAAAATGAAGATCAGTTGCGAGTCTAAATTTTATCCCTGCTAAAGATAGTAAGAAATGTAGTCGGGATCAATCGCAGATTTATAACTTTTATCCACACCAAAGATGGGAAGATATGAAGTTGGGATCAATCTCAGATCTATAACTTTTATCCACATCAAAGATAGGGCGATATGAAGGTGGGATCAATCGCAGATCAAAGGCACGCTTCTAAATATCCAGAGATAGGCAGAAAGGAAGTCGAACAGAATCGTAGGTCGGCTGTTCCCTTGTTTATATTTTCCTGTGCATGTTGGAGCGGCTCCATGCTAGCGATCGCGCTCGAGCTCTGTCATATATGATCGGCCAAAATTTTGCGCAAAACTTTGAGAGGAAAATAATGCATAAATTATTGAAGCACTCTGTGCATGGTGACGACTGTGACGTTATTTTTTTGCTGGAACCAAATTAGAGCTCTGTGCAGAGGACGACTGTACTGGTATGCATAACAGCCCATTTCTTCGGATGGGACAAGAATATTGATATTTATTCATCTATTTTGATGGCAAGAATTCGTCCATGTTGTGACTTCTTATGACAAATTCAATTCCCAAGTATCTGATGCTTATTAAAAGATTTCAAATATTGCGAACAGAGCAATGTCTAAATCGCTACTACAATTTCTATTTATTTTGGTTATAAAATATGTAGCATTAACAGTTAAATTAAGCATTAATTCAGCAATGGCCGCTATTATCAGCAGCTATCGCACAGGACTTCAATTTTTACTAGAGTAAATTCATTTATGTCACCTCTTTAAAAATTAAGAAATGCATTTAATAACGACCAGGAAAGTAAAACTGAAACTGACCCTAGTCTGGCTTTGTATTGCAAAATCGAAGTGTAACAGTTTACCCGCATTTAGCATCTAATTTACAGGGTTTCTTTAAAATTAAATCAAAAGGGAGTTCAAGCGTTTACCACTGCGCGTGTGGGATAAAGAATTCCCACTGGTAATTTCAAAGGTCTCTTGGGATGCTTTGTTCGTTGCCTGTGACGTGGCACTGTGTGACTAAAGGAAGCAAGGGCTCTTCATCAGCTAACGACCCGCGGGCAGTGCAGCGGAGTACTTTGGTCAACGTCCCTCAATGGTAATAGTTTTAATTGATATAATCACATAGGCCGGTGAAATATGCCTGATTTCATGTAGCTGCACGAGTGTAACGATAAGGTCTAGGGACTGTATGTACGGAGTGATCTGACGATCCATGCGTGTACGTATACATGCGTTAAGATAACTTATTTTCAATTGATGAGACGTTAAGAGAATAAATGTGATACTTGTGTGAAGGACTTGTAGACGTAACTGCTACAATTTGTATACATCATAATGCTCACACACTACGTCATTTGAATGGCAGAATAAGCTTCATTATCGAAGGAAGTGTTTCACGAGAAGCTTTATCTCTGTAGTCGTGTCCATCCTTAATCTAAAGTTACTCTAGGGAGTGAAAAGAATGACGTCGTGAATTAGGGTTTATTATGCCCGATTTATGTATGGCCTGTCTAGTAGGTAACGACTCCTGGTCAAACGGCTCCTAATATATTTGTAAATGGTCCGTCGCAATTGCGTGTGCACGAGTATCGGCACGATTCGGTCAATAGTTGAGACAAATTAGGCTATGTAAACCGGGAATGCAGAGTTGTTAAGCCGATTTTGTCGTTTCCTTAGCGCGTCGTCATTTTCAGGTTCCCATGTTTGCTTAACTTGTGGATAATTCCGAGATTATAAATGTTTGATGTTCCAAATAAAGTTATTTCATGTCTTGGCGTAGGTAAAGATTTATTCCCGTGGTTCATGGGCTGATCGCGTAGTGAAATATGCAGGTAGGTAGACTTAATGGCCACGTCGAGGACAGAGGATCTCTGGCAACATATTCAAATTGCCAAATCATTGCACGTGAAAGGTCTGTAACGTAGTTTGAATTAGTGTATCATTCTATTGATAAATGAGCTGGAGTATCGCGACTCGTTTAACGCGTCTGTACGACCAGCCCACTATTTAGATTTATAACTCTTTTGTAAAAGGATTTCAGTTCGCGTTAAGTTTCTACAAATCTATACTGATTCCTAGCATGGTTAGGTTCCATCTGCAATAGCTAAGCTTTCGCAACTTCTTTCACGCCATTTGGCTTCTCTCCATGTTCACGATGTCTTCCTTGATCCTTTTTATCTTGTTTTTTTTTTAATTCGTTGTTACTAATCGCAAGAGAACCCGCCTTGTGCATACGCTCTAAGTTTTCTAATGTAGCTATTACATAGTTTCCCCTTGCAGTGCGATGTAGTATGTTAACGAAAGCGCTAAGCCGTACAACAGACTAACCTAACCCAATTACCTATCTTAAGCCTCCTTAGGAGTCATAACTTTCATTCAGAATGCTTAGGATGAAGAATAACTACATATTTTCTTCCAGATACATTTCCGACTTAGCATAAAATCATGGTGAATGTTTCGGAGGAGGAATATAGGAACTTCCTAGACCGACAGAGGATTAGGAGTAGCACCTCCAGAAACAACGCTGGTAACATTCGTAACAATAGGAGCACCAGCTCCCGCAATTACAGGGACTATGATCTCGATCGCAACTGGTTTTCCTCAGTTCAGGATATTCGCGATCGTTCAGCGTCAAGATCTTGGTTGGCGCGCGTCTTCGAGTATTTTGACGCTTGGCTGACGGGCCGATCGTACAAATTCTACTGCTTCGGTACGGTGGCCTGCAGCTGTGTCGCGGTTCTTGCCTTGGTCACCATTATTTTACTCCTAATTCATCACTTCAAAGCTGTTCCTCAGGACGATTCTTTCGTTCCTTTAGAGAATCATTCCCTGCGGCTGGGTCCGTATGCCCACGTCAGCAACAATAACAGAGGCAAGTAAAAGTATAAACGTTTTTGTTTTCGAGCAGCAATGAGTTTGATTCTTTAACTTAGAGACGCTAGTGTTTGCGATAAATTTTAGACTGGCACGCTCTTTAGACTGGGACGCTGCTTGCGAAAATGATTGCATTTTCATACCGTACATGCTTTTTCATACCGTAGCTATAGCGTAGTCAAGAACCCGATTTCGAAAACGTAGTCGGGCCCCGCATGGGGCGCTAGGTCGGTTTCAGGAAACAACCACTCTACCATCTTTTGTGCTTCTCATGACACGCTCCATTTGCTTACGTGCGAAATATTTTCAGCGCTATGGATGCAGACTCACATTAATACCATTTTTTGTTGGAAGCTATGACGTTTTGAGCTCTACGTTTGAAGAAGCCGCAGTAGCAAACGCAGTAGAATTTGAACACGAAACGGCAGAATAAGATGGCGGACTAATAGGGGGAACTGAAAGTCGCTTAGTGGCCAAATGAAGGCCAGCCCTATTCTCATCATCCAATGTAGGCTTCGAATATCAGATCATTCTTATCGGTAACAATTTAACAATTTGCCTCCGGAGTGGGTAATATATGGTACAAGCGATCTAACCTAATCTAATGTAAGCAAAACACTATCGTGTATAAATACAAATTTTCGAGTTGTCAAATTTGTGTTCATGAATTGAATAAGCTAGTTCTGATTAGAAAAAAAGTTAAAAAGTAACTAAATTTGAGAAACCAAAATCCTTCATTTGTAAATTCAGTGTAGATATTTGTCGGCATGTAATTTCTCCTGTGTGGAGAATCGTAGTCAACGTGTTGAATTTAAAATGGGGTTATGGACACATGACCATCACGCAGCTCCACGGTGTGACCGGATGATAATCGCAGAAAATATATCTAGAATCTCGGTGATCAGAACTAATAAACGGTAAAAGTTTAGTTTCAAGCAATATTAAAGTGTATTCTCCATTATGTAATGGGGACTGGCTAGTCCTAAAGTACGACCAGCGAACTGATTTAGTCGTATTTCTTTGTAATCTCTAGGAAACTTTTTCAGGGCGAGGCTCAACGGACTTTTCGCAACATCCAATTCTATTTCTATTCTAATCTGAACGGTCACGTTTTTGTGGGCGCAAAGCCAGAAGCCCCTTTGCGTCTATTTACAATTCCAGCCAAGTTTGCATGCTCGTGCAGAAGCGTGCCTCCTCGACTGCAAGAGGAGGCCAAGCTGCGTGACGGTGCTGTTTGACCCCCAGCACGGGCACCAGAGGTGTGCCTGGTACGCCTTCTCGCTGTTCTACCTCGATTTAAGGCCCTTCACCAAGGAAGGAGCCACGATCTACGTTCACCGCCGGTCTCGTGAGTTGGTTTGCGTAGTCTTCCATTCGAAGCATGAAGCCATACTAACCCGACGTCTCGTACATGTTCCTGCCAAATGAAACTCCTTTTCATAGCATTTAAATGGAAATTGAGAATTATTTCGAAGGGACTTGGGCTTGATTAATCTCGCACCTCTATTGCACCGTCTAAATTTATAGGTTTGGGCCCCCTCATCGGGCTATCGGAAAAAAGGACCGACTGGGACAATCATCTTGATCAATGGTATTTTATCAAAGACTACCAAAATTAGAAATTCATTCGCTTGACTGCAAAATCAGTTCTCGCATTAAAATTATTTTAAAGTTGTGATAGTAAAACGCAGAATACAATTAGGAACTTGTTCTGGCCCCACAAGTAGCTGTATTTAAAAATATCATTTGAAATATTTGAAGAAATTCATGTCCCTAGTTCAACTGCTTTTCTTTTCCCGTATTAAAGTTTGGATGGTTTTTCTTCAGTTCCCCAACTGCTCTCTGAAGATAACGTAACATTATTCATGAAGTCGTTAAAAGTTCATATTTTTGTAAATAACGGGGAAAGTGTTCGTTGTGCAATTTAGACTCGAAAACCATTACGTTAGTTGTCACGGTTTTTTTTGCTTCGCAATTCCAGAGAATTGAGCGATCTAAAGCTTTTCGTTCAAACGGTCGAGTCATCGTCTTAACCCATAGTGCTCTGGACACCTCAATCCTGGCTCTTTGGGTTTGTGTTAGAGCCTTTCACACGATCAGTCCTCGTCTAACGACAATGCTTCGACACGTCTATATATGGGTACCGAATGCTAACTTCAGTTTCTAGGAAAGGAAAGTCAAAAGTAAAGTCTTTTAACTTCTCATTTGCCTCCATGATTTAACAAAGTTGACATTCGATGCTTATAGTTCGGCGTCTTCCGATAATGTCGTACGGCATTGACCACGTGAACAGCCCTTTTAGACTGCCGATAGCTATGTGAGAAAAATGAGCTATTACAGTGTAGTTGCAACAATATTGCAAGTAGCTTTCTTTGAGTGGAGAGCTAAGTGCAGCCTTGTAAAAATTGTAATGGACGGTGGTTTTTATAGGGCTTGAAACGTATACCACAGTCTCATTTTAATATTGAAGGCACGGGTGGATTAATCGTAAAAACGGCAAAGGTTTCCCTTTTCATTTCATATCGCACAGATTCCAATTAAAGTATCGACACAATTGCACGAAAAATAAGGCTTTCAAGAACCTTTCGAGCAATATTTAGAAGATCCTTTGTTCATTTCCTCGCAGTGGCGACCGGCGAGTTGCAGGAAGACGGAAGTTATTACTGGATGACGTCAGCAGCTTTCTCAGCAGCCAAAGTAGAGATGCAGTGCGAGCTGAACACTGACTTCTATTTTCTGGCCATGGAGAAGCCCGAAACTCGCAAAATATTGACCGAGAGCCTCTTACCAAAGCTTAGAAAGCGCGCAGGTGAGTAACAAAAGAAACACGAATTTTAAATGTAAAGATGCGCTATCTCGAGAAGCGCTTAGGTCACGCCTCGATAACGATCATTTCTAGCGAAGTAAAATCGGATATAACGCTTGCTCTTCATTTGGTGCAATTTTCAACACCCTGCTTTAAAAATTGATTTGCCATCTCCAAAGGAAACTTTTAATTATAGTCTTTGTAGCGAGGATTAGGACGCAAAGAAATGAGCCTATGAAATGTTCTGGCTCTAGTTCCCCTTGACTGAAAGCGTACGAGCCAGATTTGGAATATCTCGACAGATCGTGTTATTGCCACAACGATTAGGGGATTAAATTAGCTTCTTTCTAACCGGGTAAGAAGAGTCGGGTTTCACTCTTACAATACGTGAAAAATCTGACGTTTATAGAATGCAAAAGTTAGAATAAACAAACAAGTATGGCACAGTAACCTTGTAATCATGCACTGTCCGTTGGTGACGGCGAAGCTTTCGCTTAAATAAAGATAGGTAGCGGTAATTCTGAAGTTTAACTAGCAGTCTACGCATGATGAATTAGAACTCCCAACGACCGTAAATTTCATAACCTCTTCCTTGAAACACTTCTTACGTGGAGACTGTTGCTACCGTATGACAGCAGATGGCGATCATTTTGTTATGGAGGGTAGCAAAAGATTAAGGCAAAGACTCTGTGCCGTACATTAGAGCCCCTTGACCAACGACTAGCAAACTTCAGTGCAATGAAGAATCGGGTACGATTTGAAGCCTTCGTGGATTGGCAACTAAAGATAACATTATAGATTATTGTCCATAAATGTGTTCATCAGCTAGATCTCTCGGGAATCTTCACGACAACCAATTTTGCATCTTTCGCAAACTCTTCTTTCCAGCAGCAAGAACCATCCCTCCGGAAACTTCACGTACATTCTTTTATATTTCACAACTCTTTCATGAAACCAGATTCGTGACAAACGCCCAGGTTTTCAATCTGTCTCCATTTCAGGCTCCGACGCTAAAGTGATCCTGTGGCGAGTGCACGAGGTCGGCCAGAACGCTTCATTTCTCGCGAAGACCTACATTCGAGTTGGAGATAGCGTGGAGTACATCGGAGCAGAGGACGAAGGCCACGGGCTGTGTCAAGGAGACCCCTTCAACAAGGAAGGTCACGCTCCGCTCAAAAGAATTACCATCCATGGCCCGGAAACCATCTTCCAAGACTACTAGATGTCAAGACATTTTCATGGCGAAATTCTCCTGGTCTATTGGTATAGGTGTGGTTTTTCAAATGGGACATCTTCACGCATACCTGTACAATGACAGGCTTGATAGTATGGTGACGTTTCAGAAGCTATTTAGACTAGTCTCGTGAAGCACTGTAAAAATTGCTTGACCTTGAAATTTGAAGCCTCGTTCAAGTTGCCTAGGAACGCAATCTGACTAAAACTGCATAACTGAAGCAAGAACCATCGCCTACACTTGAAGTGAACGGGCAGTGGTCTCGTAAACGCTAATTTTGGAAGAGCAAATTTCATTTAGAATTGTGTAACACCCATGAGTTGTTGAGATTTAGTATAAGTATTTTAATGTTCTTACCGTGAAAACTGACGCCTGTACTTGCGAGTCGGGTCCTTTTTTAACGCCTGGGAAGAAACCCGAACTGCGCTAATTTAGAACTCGTTAGTGATTTTATGGATAGAGTTTGCTTCTGCAACTTTGTATTTTTATTGAGCTTGGCAGTGACGGACACGACTCGTAATAGATGAACTTGTTTGAGTCCTTTCTTGGTTGTTTTAATTCGCTTGTATAAAATATACATTCAAGAAAACCCAGAGTTTTTATCCCGATCATATAAATTTGGGACATTTAGGTAAAGTTCTCGAAACTACAATTCATTCACCAGTGCCGTTAGAAAATGATAAAAAGATCAGAGCTGCGTAAGTTTCCTTCACGAATCCAATTCACTACATTAAATCCCGCGCGTCAGTACAGATTTTTCACGAACGATTGGTAAAGATTACCGTCCCCGTTCTATACTTCATAAGACTTGGCGTCAGGAACGCGCTGGTACGGTGCCCACAGCTGGCAGGTTGAGGTTCGACTCGCGGCTGGGCAGACGGATTTTCCAGCGGACCACGAAGTGCTTCCCTTGTCTCGAATTTTCATGTGGTATACCACCGGGAAAGGGGTTTTCCCGAAGTAATTCTTCGAAAAATTACTACCAACGTTGGTCATCGGCGTTCACGCAGACCTCTCCAACCTTCTGCAGTTGAGGTTAATTCGCTAAGCGAAGTAATTATTAGGGAATTACACGGCCTTATATTCTTACTAACGCTCCGCCTAAAGATTGAGCAAGCTTCGTTACCGAAATGATCGAAAACTTCATGCAAAGATAAACGATCGTGTCCCATTAACGATGATCACGATGTGCCGTTATGCCATTCCGATGTTGAAGAGAGCTATTGAATCGCTGGTCGCATTAGTAATGGTGGAACTGGAAAGACTTCGTAAAGTCGGTCATATCAATGACGTACCGATAGAGTGAAATCTGAATTTTCTTTTCATACCTAAAATATGCACAGGTGTAAGAATTGTAGCATATCGTTCGACAAAGCGAGTGGAAGCAAGCCGTTGCGTACACGCCTCTTCAAGTGTCACAGTTCTGAGTGAATACGTTAGAAAAGAAAGTAGAAATTGAAATCTTTTCATGTCGCCAATGTAATTACAGGTATCGGTATCATTTTACTCGTGTCGGGTAGCTTCAATCTACCCTTCGCAAATAATTTAACGAGGAGAGTTATCAACGCAAATCGTAAGTAAATGAAACTAGTTTTTATTGCAATGAGATCGGCAGAGAAAAAAAAAATGGAAGGAGGGTAACATTGGGGATGAAGAAGAGGTCCGAGCCAAGTTCATGCAGCCTTCAATAGTTCTGATGGCATGGGACACTTGTGATGACAGTCATTCGTCTCGCCGGCTCATCCAGCCGGAAATCTCGGTCTACGCGAATTTTAAAATTCTTTTTTCTAAGGCTGCTGCTAGTTTTTTTTTATAACTTCCACACGTGAATTTGAGGTGGCATTCTTAAAGATCCCAGTTAAACGTTCCATCGGCATTTAAATTTTAATTTTAAGGCTGTTATTATTCTAATTAAAAGTGTTACATGCTCTGTATGAGCCTGATTTCGGAATAAATTACTTTTTTGCTTTTTCTTTCTCGTATAAATTTAAATGCAGCACTACTGGGCATGTACAGAAGGGTGAAGCTATTTGTTTGGTACAAAACTAAATAGTCAACGCAAAAATTATTCGTGGGCTGATGCTTGGATTTTTTCGTTGCTGCTGCTGCTTGATCTAATATGACAGCTGATTGCAGCACACACCCAAATTTTAGTTTTTGAAAAAATAACTCTAATTTGGATCCGGTTGTACTTCTTATGCTGCTGTTTTTGGGGCATCTGAAGTGAAAGGCTTAAAACATTTGCCTCAAACATATGACGTGTACTACCAATGTTGAAGCCTTATCTGTGGCATTATTGGGCGCAATGTAACGTCGGTTTATTTCATGTCGTGATAAACATTTGAGTTGAAATTACTCACAAGTTTTTGATACTGTTATTTTAACTTCTAGAAAACAGGAAATTGTTTTAGGAGAAGATCGCAAATGGAGTGAGAAGTTTCTCAGTTTTTAATTTGATAAACCGTGAGAAATTTTCTAATATGGAAGTCTTTCTCGAGATTAGGTTACCCTTCTTAGACGAATTGGTAAAGTGTTATACGAGCAGAGGCCTACTTCAACCTTGTATGTGCCGGTGTGAAATGATTTTTTGAAATAACTATAACACTGACTAAATAATACAAAACACTTGTAATTTCTTGAGTGAATATTTTTCTTTAATCTCAAAATAAAAATACTCTCAAAATATAAAATTGGTGCGATTTCTAAGTCCACAATTAGGAAACCGATTTCCTCGTATACATATTGTATCGAAGATTCTTATGTATCTTATGTACATTTGTATAATTTTATACACTTGTGTAATCTCATTCTCTATGGTAACAAAGAAATGGGTTGAACTAAGGCTTGCTCGTTTGACTTCGCCTTTTCGTTAGAAAAATAAATGGAACCCATATGTTATATGCATATTCCATGTAATATCAATTCGATTTATAAAAGTAATGTTCATTACATATGTATTACATCAATCACAGTTGACGTAACGAGTAGAAAACGATATTAAAATTAATCCCTGGCACCGCTCACTGCGCTAATTTTGGCTTAGCGAAACCTGCGTGGCGTGAAATGGTTTCTTAGCGAGCTTTTTATTCATAAATAGCAAAGCGCAAGAATCACACGGGGGAAAATTGATGCACTCGCTCCCTCACCGACACATCGCTCCCTCATCAACTGATGCACTCGCTCCCTCATCAACTGATGCACATCACTCCCTCACCGACACATCGCTCCCTCATCAACTGATGCACATCGCTCCCTCACCGACACATCGCTCCCTCATCGACTGATGCACATCGCTCTCTCACCGACACATCGCTCCCTCATCAATTGATGCACATCGCTCCCTCATCAATTGATGCACAGCGCTCCCTCACTGACACATCGCTCCCTCAACAACTGATGCACATCGCTCCCTCATCAATTGATGCACATCGCTCCCTCATCAATTGATGCACATCGCTCCCTCAGTGACAAAACTCGAGTGACATCATGCAGCGTCATTGTTCGCTTACAGCGCTAGATCGGCTGTAGCAAACACCCGCTCTGATGACCCTCCCCATATAGAGCGGTATCAACTAGAGCGGGTATCGAATAACACGGAAAATATTTATCATAAAGAGCGACTAGAGCGTGTGAGGGGAGCAAGTAATAATAAAGAACGGCTGCTCGCTGGAACCGTTCTAGCGCTACATGTGAGAGACGGCTATACAGGAGGATTTGTGATGACGGGACCAAGAAGAATCTTCAACTCTTGTTTCGAACGGTTCTTCAAAAACTAAACAATTGGGAAATTCTGAGACATCAGTTTTGTTTGATATTGTATCGTTAGGGGGCATCTAAAAGGAAGAGTTTACCGTTATCAGTAGAGACAGGTGATTTTTAATGATAGCACCTATAGGAATCTATAATAACTTTTGAAATAATCAAAGGATTTTGAAAAACAAAAGCAACTAAATCTTGAGACAAGTTTATTTTGATTACTTTTTGAAGACGATATTCTTCTTGTCGGAGGCTGTCCATTACGGCACCGGTGAGTGCTGGTCCAATTGGCCGGATTTGTGCCTCGACGGACGCCTTGAGTGGGTGTAGATCTGTCCGCTTATCTCGGGCCCCTTATGTATCCCTTTAAGGATACAACAATATCAAAGACAACTTATGTCCATTTGAAATGTGAATTTTACAAGGCTTCAGCCTGAAAATTACTTTTGTAAATATAGAAATCATGCCAAGGAAGGACAGTGTTTCTTACTATTATCGCTGGTCTTATTTTCTATAAACTTAGTTTTTTTATTAAGTTTTTTTGAAATATTGAAGTTTGTTGATGCTAGATTTCAAGAGGAGTTTGATTCACGACCGACGTTTGACTGTAAATTAAGTTCGCTAAAACTTGTAAGATATCACTGAAGAAAAATAAATAATTTCTATCAGTAACAAGCGTGGTGGATAGTGATGTAAATTCCAAACAGGTTTTGAAGTCAATGAATATCGTTTGAGTCACATTTCGTCTTATATGAACTCCGTAGATTTCAAATAAACAATTTTACATGCGTGGCTTTTGACAACGTTGTTACTTATAACGACCAGAGGCAAACTAGGTATATATATATATATACATATATAAATAGATATCCACACATGAACGTAAAACCCACGACATGATGAGACACACTACTTCGAGCTGATACGGCCTGATTTCATTCGAGCCTGATTTTGCGTATTTTTTCTTGGTTATTGAATGCACAAGGGATTCTCGACGTACGGTGCATTTCTTTTAAAGCACCATTTGCTTTGTGCTCGAAATTATTGTAAGTTTCAGGCATTCGGAATATGCACTCCTGTACCAAGAGCATGAATTTTGCATATTTAAAAACTTAGAATGTTTAACGTCGTCAATCGCCTGTATAAATTTTTGTTTAATTAGTAATTGGAGGCGAAAAAAGTGTATGTAAACAAGTTAACAAGACACACTGCCCCATGCACGTGTTAATTAGATCATAAATAATGTCAATTTACTCAACTCTATAATTTGCTTAATTCTTGTTTGGTAATTTGATGCCCTCTTTTGGATCTCAGTTGCCATTAACGTGTAGAGGCGACGTAAAAATTCAAAGTCTTTTGTTCCTCCGAGTGTGATATACAAGATCGTGTTGCCTCATAGACAAATAGTCAACTAACATCAAATCGCGTACGCATTCTCACCTCAGAGTTCCGTGCAAACTTAGATACTCATTAGGCGCCTACTTGAATCAGCAATATGTAATTGTGCTTCCTCATAATGCATGTGCACAGCTCTATATGAATATAGCCTAGCGCTGCTTGCTTGTTTATTTGGTTGGTCTGTCCGTCTCTCTGCCACGCACTCATAGGATTTAACCCTTCAAATGCACGCATTTATTTAAAGGATAAAAAAATATTTTGAGGGCAATTCTGCATCATAATAAGCCAATAAACCCATAGATCAAATTAGATTGAAAATTTTCCGTTTAATTAACTAAATTGCTAGTTGTATCATCCATGATACAAGCCGAGACTTCCGTTTATTCCATCAAATAGTTTGTATCATTTATGGATACACGGCGTACTTAAGTGTTAAATATGGGGAAATTCCCGGGTCCGTTATTTTTTAACTAATCAGCGAGACTGTTGGAGAAGGTAGTCCGTATCAGTGATACTGCAAATAACGTAATTTGACGTCAGCGTTACCGTAAATAAGTAAATAAAAGGGCATCTTAAGAAGTTAGCATCATTTGTCCCGCCAGTTTAGGCGAGGCGAGTCTACTGGTGACGTATGTGCAACGTTTGAGACGTCGTTTGGGGTTGGATTCGATTTTCTATGTGACTTGGATGCTTGCCGAAGAACTCCGCACTTCAGAAGATGCGCTGCAGGTTCTTTGCACAGCACGGGGTATTGAGTACGATCATGTGGCTTTTTCTGAACTTTATTTCTGATGTTTAGTAATGCCATGTTAGCAATTATTAATTATTCAGAGTTTGTCATTCAAAATAATTTTAAGCTGGAATGCAAAACCTAAATCTAAGGTTACGTGAAGGAGAGATTCTTAGTATTAACATTTGACTTCAATTCTCCACGCAGGTAAAATTTCTGTTCGACGAATATCTCGGTTGTGAATTTAAAAACGACTGATTTTATTATAAAAAATTTGGTTGTCTTGTCAATTTTTCTTCTAGCCTAAACTAGCGTATACGAGAAATTAACGCAGATTTCATGAAAACTTGAAAATTTGCATTCATATGTGTTACTGCTTTGCCTAGGTTAGGTTAGATGATCGCGTGTACCATATATGTTGCACGATGTGGTCAAAGTTTTAAACACAAGGAGTTCGTGAAGGTAAAAAGGCTGAGAAAGGCGGCCCTAAGCGCTTTTAATGACGCAGGTAACTGGGAGTATCGTTACGATGAGTACACAAGTGTTCACACTTGGACCGCGGCGTGCGCCATATATGGTGCACGCGATCATCTAACCTCACCTAACGTAACCAAAGCACTAATATATGCGAATACAAATTTTCAAGTTTTCAGGAAATTAGTGTTCATTACTCGCGTATGCCTGTTTAGTTTAGGAGGAATATCAATAGGATTACCAAATTTGTGAATATAAAATCCTTTGCTTTCAATTTACCAACGGAGATATTCTTCGATGTGAAATTTATTCCTTTAAGGAGAATCACAGTCAAAGAGTTCAGAGGAGGTAGAACGAGGGAACGACAGAAGTATCACAGGAAGACGATCATGTTCATCAACACATTGCCTCCGGAGTGGGTCGTATATGGTACACGCGATCATCTAACCTAACCTAATGTAACCAACGCACTATCATGTACAAGTACAAATTTTCGAGTTTTCGTCAAATTTGTGTTCATCAATCGGACAAGCTAGTTCTGATTAGAAAGAAAATTAATAGAGTAACCAAATTTGTGAAACCAAAATCCTTCATTTTTGAATTCACAGTAGAGATATTTGTCGGCATGTAATTTTACCTGTGTGGAGAATCCTAGTCAAAGTGTTAATTTATCAAATCTATTCGAGAATTCATTTTGAATTCAAGTTTTAAAATGTTCGTCTTTGGAGGAATATATTGTACTTTAGGTTGAACTGAGAGCACTTTCTTTATTTTGAATTGAATTAATGAAATATCCGTTTTATGTATCGTCTCTAACAAAGTGTTGGCATATGTGCTAGAAAATCACCAACTCTACTCTCTTCTTGGTCCGACCACTCTCAAATGGGTCATAATTTTTTTCCCTGTGTACTTGTACTCAGTTACCTGCACTGTATAACAACGAAATACGGGCAAATGTGCTTCGAAAAATTTTGCGTTCTTTTGGAGAGTAAATTCCAGTTCAGTTGTTAGAGCCGTACTTATTTATAAAAGGTCTTTATTTTCACTTGATGCACCTCTCAGCTGGGCGTAGGATAGGCAACAGGGTTAGGTTTGTCTATCGTTAGCTACGAGAACTGGCGTCCCAAGGGGGAAACTGCTAAGTTACCTCAGCTATAAATAGGCCTTCAGGACTTTAGTCGCGCGTGTCCATTTTGGCCAACTTCCACCCCATCTTTACAATCTCTTCTTCGTTTTCTCTTTCATTCTGAACTTGCTGTTTCTATGCGCAGGGGAATTCCACGTGGGAGCACACCTCTTGCATGCATTCTCCGTCAACTTAGTCTACACTAAATGTTCCCTTCTTTTCGCTTTCGTGGATCACATTTGTTGCGGTTAAAGAGCTTCTATTTAACAAATGATCTAATCTTCGTCTGATGCACAACTAGTTTGCGCGAACTTCTCAACACCTTCATACTTTAATTCACTCAGAGTTAATGAAATTTCTCATACCTCTACCAGGTTCTACATAGAATAACGATAAATTTACGTACGCAATTGCCTCGTGAAACTCAATGGAGCAATTCGAAATCGATGAAAATGAGAACTTTCTCATCGATCGAGGAAACTTCTTCGAGAGGTTTTTATTGAACCCCATCAGGAGGACACTCCAGAGCGTGTGGAGCACCAGCAGGAGGGTGGTGAGGGGGCTTAGACATTTCTTCTCGGCTAACCCTAAACTCCGCTACGTTGTGAGGGCGTTGCTGGCGGTGCTGTTTGGCTTCGGTCTCTATACCACTGTTGGCTTCGTCTTTTCTAGCATTAAATTGAGGAACGCCGCTCGGTTTTACGTAGAATTACCTGGACACAGCATCGTCGGATCTCAACACGGCACCGCCACCGCGGACAGTCGAGGTACGTGGAGGGTTGTCAGTTTAATTCCTTTGCCAAGCCACCTAAAATCATCCTTAACCTGTTAACGGGTATTGACATGATATGATGTCCGCATGGTTGTTGCATTCACACGGTCGCTGTC
>VOMN01097622.1:0-36081 GCA_014899125.1 Orchestia grillus | reverse complement strand
TTGCTAATTTGGTTGTGCACCTAATTCTCATTCTAATATAACCTATCATATTCGAATGGTGATGAATAGAAACTTCGTAGAACTCAAAACCTTGCCATTACAAATCTGTTCTTTAGATTAAGTTTGATTAGAATGACCAGCGTATAAGATCGGGCGGGGCAAGGACCTTTGATTTCCGACCTTGACTCTAGAATAGAGAACGAAGCTAGCATTCCATGCCCGTATTTGGGCGTCTTCAGACACTGTACTGTCTTCAGATATCGACTGATCGTGGAAAGGACCCTTACGTGTTGAGTGGGCCAGGAGGTGCATTCTCATTGTCCCCGTGTAAAGGGTTAGGTTTCCTCTGAGAATTCTTTGCTTTCGCACGATGTGAATCCATTTTCACAAGTAGATTCGAGTTGATTTTACTCAATTTTATTTCTTGTGAGTGTATCTGAGTCACATTCTGGGACTTGGTGACGGTACATCAACGTTTGTGGTCAGCAATGTTTCCAGTGCCGCCTCGATTAGGATGTTAATTTTTCTTGGAATGGGGAAAAATTGGAGGTCAGTCATTCAGAGACGAATGTAATATTTTTCGTTGCCATTTCGAGTGCACAGTAACTGATGATTTAAGTTTTTTTCACGGGCATGAACAGGGAGCAAACAGTATGACGTTATGTGTTGAAAAGTGTTGTGTTCGCGGTTTCCAAGAAAAAAGAGAATTTGTTGGAAATATTCCTCAAGGTCATGCATATCCGTAACCCAGTTATGATCCATGGTACCAGCACATGCCACAGAGTCATGTGCCGCGAGACACGATCACGTGACGAGTACAGATTCTCGTGTACACTCCCAGTCACGGCCGTCCTTTGCTATTATAAGAAACTGGCGCCACGTGTTCGAGCGGTGAACATCATCCCTGCATCTCGCTAAGCTCCTCGCCGTTACGCGCTTCTTGGAGGTCGTCTGCACTTGCTGACCAACCAATCTGCTGCGAGACACACCCCCCTCTATGCTTAGAGCTATTTTTAGTGTGGCTCAGGTTCCTGACAATCACGTTATATAAATTGCATGTAATTTTGCGTTCTTGGCCATCTTGTGCATGTACTTCCATGCTTCTAGTATTGAAAAAAACGCTGATTTGTCCTATGAAACGAGGCTTTTGTTTATACTTGTAGTATATCACTTGTGTTGTATTGACGAATGTAAAATGTGAAAATTCATTGACCTCATCGTCAAAGCAAAATTCTAGCATCAAGTTTTCTTTATTTTATGAAAAAAATGAAAACTGATTTTAACCCGGGAATAAGAAATTACCTGAAATTTTATTACGTACGATAGTGGTGTCAATAGTTCAAGCGCTCCAGCTGCAAGAGAATTTGATTGGTTTGTCGCATTAGGACTAGCGGTTTTTAACGACTTGTTTGTGGATCCATTCTGAACTACGTACGATATGTTGCTAGCAACGTTTACATGAAGTTAAACTGCGTTTCCGTCTTTTGAAAACGGCAGTGACAGCTACAACATGAAACAATAAATGCGTTTACCAACTGAAGGAATTTAGGACTAAGTTTTTCCCCTTTTTTGAGGTCTGAATTTCTCATGAGCGTAGAGTTTACGCCTAATCTGTCAAGTTACTTCGAATTAAAAGTGCCCCATTCTCCCCACATTTTGAGAATCTTCATGATGAAAGATGGCATACTTGAGTGCTAACGACTGGTGAATCGAAGCATCGGTCGAAAATATTGGGTAGTGGACCAACTAATACCTATGCGTTAGTTTCGTCAGCAGTAATAGCATTGGGCGTTTTCAAGGCAAGTCGTCGTTAACGTCGGTGATGACATCGGTCATGAATGTTGCATTGGAAATTTATGCGTGCTACACCTTTATATTGGCTTAATTAACACTATAAGGATCATTGTAAAAAATTATGGACATTATGAATGGTATTATGTCAAGAATTTCGTATGACGTAGCTTTCATTAAGTAATAAAACCTATTTATTTTCAAAAGCCATGTGGATAACGGACATCTACTTAACTATTTTACCAAGCAAGTTAAAACGTGTAGCGCTACTCGTTCAGTCGTGATTTTGTGTGCCTTTTTGTCTTGTAAGTTAATGCATCGCAATTTTCAAAATGTTTCGCTTTCGCATTGTAGCATTTGCTTGCGGAAAGAATTTGTTTTTATTTGCCATATTGCTCATGACTTGCGAGATTACGTGTAGCCTTTTACTGATGACTTCAGGATCTTGCTTGCTCAGCAAATAGTAGTTTGTTAGTATTTTTACTGAATAAATGAAAATTGTTAAGGCGGTGCAACAATAAAAACTGGACAAGCAAGCGTGGTGTACCTTAATTTCTTTGATTGGTTTTAAAACCAGTTGATTCTGGTAGAATCACACCGTCTTCACTCACTCTGACCCCTAGATAACGCTCTTCCATAAAGACTTGAATCCGAGAGCGTACCAAAATAGGTCTAAGGCTCTATTTTTCTGATGCCGATCGTAATGCCGGGTACAGATAGCATTCCCATACTCCCAATTTTTAGTCTACACTGATGTAGCACGGTCTACCCTGATATTTTCACTTGCTTTTACTTAATGTTCAGGAGCCTAAGTTTCTTGTGACGACTTCAGAACCGCACAGGCATAGTGCCCAAATTCAAAATGGCATAAATTGCCGGTACATTGATTAGTGACTGCTATTTTCTAGTGCATTAAATAAACTTGGAATATCCGTTTTAGCTCGCATTTCAAATTCTTCATGGTATTCTACGCAGTACCATCGTCACGAGATCTTCCATGAATGTATCGACTGCTTTATTTCCAGGGGAGTTCTTAGGCGGAATTTCTGTGTTAACACGTTGACTCCGAAGTGGACCATTTTGGTACACGCGATCATCGAACCTAACCTGATGTAACCAAACCACTATCATGTATAAATACAAATTTTCGAGTTTTCTTCAAATTCGTGTTCATCAGTCGAATAAGCTAGTTCTGATTAGAAAGAAAATTAAAAGAGTAACCAAATTTGTGAAACCAAAATCCTTCATTTTTAAATTCACAGTAGAGATATTTGTCGGCATGTAATTTTACCTGTGTAGAGAATCGGAGTCAACGTGTTAACCTGTACACAATCTGGGGATCCTACGCTTGCGCTCTACTGAGGTCAACTAGAACTTTGCTCGTTGGAATACATTTGAGGTACAACACGAGTCGTAATCCTTATGACACTGTTACATTTTTTTCGCGAAATTTTCATTTTCGTATGGCTTAAACTAATATAGATTTAAATTATTCCTTCTTGAGTCTATGCTAATTATCGTTTACACCCTTATTAATTTCGAGCACTAATCCTTACTGGGCATTTTCAACTAATATAATTTCTGCGTCACATCCGTTACCCGATGTTGAAAGATTTATTTCAACGAGTTAGAGTACGGTAATTTATGGGTAACTTAGTTACATTAGGGCGTAAAGGATAGTTTGTGCTACTTGGGGAAACACGGGTCATACATGGATCTGATTTTCTTTCACTTAGTCTACCGTGTACGGAGATGCGTGCACTGATCTACGACTGAAAGATTTGTCATTTCCATTTCGTGCAACGTTAGATGTGGAGACATCATTTCGCTACTTGAGTGTTTAGTTGCATTACTTTTTCAATTATGAAAAAATTAAGTCAAACTATTCAATTCTGAAGCAAATGAACTGCTCCCTTGTTGGTACGAAAAAATAATAGCGCAGATTATTTTAACCATGAAATGGGTATACTTTGTGAGGACGTCGATTGCCAAATTTCATTACTTTCCTGCGCTGTATGATCGTTCAATGAAGGTCATCGGCCTTTCCCTTTGTTCGCGATGTATCGTGCTCGATACAGTTTCCTAACATGATTACCTTACCCTTTCTACCATCGTCACCAGAAAATTATTTGTTTAAAATTCAGATTAAATTGAGCTGTAAAACGTTGAGCTGTCAGTTATTTAGCGTTTTTTTGGTGTCACATTGAACCCAGAGTTGCATTTAAGGAGGTTGTTTGGGTAGTGCCTGCGTGCGTTATTACTGTGTTGCCATCAAGTGCTCCCCAATCACAGCCTCCATTACTCTACAGAAAGTTACGTTCTTCGACGAAGGATTTTATGGGTTAAGTCTTGTTGAGCGACGGACCTCGTGGGCGAGTGCCTCAACCCCAAAGAGGCTAACTTGTTTTTGAATGAACGGTATACGGTACTGCGTCAATATTCGTACACGTTTCATGCACTTGCATGTATATTCACCGTAGTCTTGAATGAAACAAGAATTTGAGACTAAGGTTGATCAATTTCAGCTTTTCAACTGCGGAACGCTGGAGGCTATAAAGTTGAATGTTCTGTTTCTTTCTTCATACTTCGAGCTGTCTTATTCCATTCGATAGTCTAACTCCTTAGGTTGCCGGCGTGGCAGGTTGTGCTTGGAAAGTATTGACTTCAAAGAAGAAATAAATATCAAGTCTCTTGATATAAAACGGTGTCAAGATGATATTAAGTATGAATTCATTTCTTACGTAATAGAAACTTTGATTTTGCTTAGATCAGTGATAAGGATAACTATTAATGGCTGTATGAAATAGTTTTTCCAACTGCTAAATAAGTTTTATTGAGCTTTTCAACATAGTATTCAATTTGCCTTTGCTTATATCATCTTGCTTTATATAGTGTCTCCTTATGATACGAATCAGCTGAGCATCTTAATTATTTGAAACTCTGTTTGTTCAAACTGTATTGTCCTATTCTAATTCCTTAATGCGATGAAAACTATGATGGTTTAAGAGTTAATTTAAAAGAATTATCTTAAATTAGTTGGATTTTTCGACGATTTAAATGTTGTCGAAGCGAATTGTTCTCTGTGATTATGCCTGTATTTTTGTGCTGTGAAACGACTGTGTTTGAAGCTCACAAAGGTGCTCTTGTTATTCTCGTGCTACTAAAGCGCTATGAGGTGTGGTGAGATGGCCATGTCCCTGCCACTCGTGCGTTCAGTCTTGGAGGTAGCATACCTGCTGAAAGGTTGTCATACTTTCGTTGCAGGTTTTGTATTAAATTCCATTCGGCGGGATCGAAATTGGAAACTGACTACCTGAATTTGTCTCAGGTGTTTTTTTTGCGATTAATTCGTGATAGCTGATCGACTGGAAATGAAATCAAATTTTTCGCAAAAACATGTTCGACTATGAAATGTTCAACAGATTGACAGTCAAATTCCATGCTGACTTTCGTAGGTACATTGTACATGTGCGCCATAATATGTATTTAATAAATATTTGTGTTCATCATTTGGAAGTGTTCGCTTGGATAAGTCATTCTGATTAATTTGATTTGTATTTTGAGCTTATTATTTCATCCGCTCCCAGATATTCTAGTAGCCTACGAGCACGACGTGCTGCTGCTACGGGCCGCCAATTCGGACCACTTCAGTGACCCGGTCCCCCTGGTGACCCCGCCGCTGCACTCCCCCCACGGCCTCGCCTACAGACCACCGTCGCGGGACACCACCACCGCCGGCGGGGAGCTCGTGTTCGTGAGCGACATCCAAAGCGGCGAGGCTTCGGTCTTCGCGCTGGAACTCTCCGGAGACCGTGTCGTCCAACGTAGGGAGCCTGTCATAAAACGTGAGTGTGGCACGTCTTATACTGTACTGTATACTGTAAAACGTGTTATACTGTCATTACGTACAGAACTGTGTGGTGAGCGTTTTGGTAAGCTTTAGCACGTTATGTTCTCTGCTACATGAATGCCAACTTGAAAATAAGGGAAATAAATGTGAGTGACGGAATTCATGCATGGAAATCGATATCGAATACGAACTACTAAACTACTAGGATATTCATTGGCAGTTTATTTTGGTGATGTTTTCCACATCTTTTCTGGAACATCCAACTACTCGCTGCTGTGAAATAATGAATTGTTCTTATTCATGGGCTTAGGAAGACAAAAATAGTCCGTTTCAGTGGTTAATATTTCTACGTCGGTAATAATAAGCCATTACAGAGATGAGAGTATGCTCTTCCAGCGGCATTTATTCTTTCATGATGCTTATTCTCAAGTTTGAGAGTTGATTGCTCCAGTTTTGGCACAAATATCGATATTTTTCTTCTGTTAAGTACGGGTATCCGTCGATTATTTAGTGCTAATTCATTTTTGCAGTGTTGCTGGAAGACGCGTTCAGGGATCCCCCAATGTAGGGAGGACTGGACGCATTTGATTTATTTCATATTTCTCTGCCAAGTTTTATTCTCTTGATTAACGTTTCATCGATTTTTTTTATTCGATTACGTGTAAGCATTCATATGTAGACGTGTTCAGTTAATTGAACTACTTGCAGTTTTTGCAAGTATGCATGTATGATTGTGTGTGTCGAAGGCATAAGGACACACTGCAGGCTGTGATGCTATATACTCGCGGCCGGTGGGCTCTCAATAGGTCCTTCATTGCGATGTTGTCTAGCACGTGACCTCTCTGTACTTGATCGAAGAAGGAAAATTGTTGTTCTGATCCGGGGTGCACTATAGTTCTAATCAAATAAGAGAAATAGTTTTATCGTCCTCGAAATCTCAGAATTATGTGCTATTGATAGTTAATTCATTTTTTCATATCGCACTTACCAGCTGGTGTTGACTAATTTTTTATGCTACTGGATCACGAGTGTGATAAAGGTTTAGCATTGCGCTTCTTCGGTAGCATACGAGATAATGTTATCGACTGCAGTGCGTCGCTCCTGCCCTTTGTGTAGAGTGAAATGTATATGTAGCATTGTCTGCTGGTGAAATATAGATGAGAAGTAGCATTTGCTGCTGGTTGGTTCAATGGTCAAATTTGCAATGTGAGTCTAGTGCGTGTCAGTTTGTCAAGATGCGTACGCAAGATTGATTTTCGTAAACCCAGGTAACGTATCAAATTTTTGCGTTGAATTTCACCCATGTTATCAACGTTTCCTACCACAATCCGGCCGAGGTAAACCAGTCACCACTGGAGCTTTCATGAGAGCGCAGTGGAGCCGATTGTTCTTCAGGGTAAATTGGAGACTTGGCGATTTTCGCTGGATATGTTGGACTCCTGAGCTCCGTGCAAAGAACGAAGACGGAAGTGGTACCTTGAATAGTTAATTTACTCGGTTTCAGCGTAAAAGGCAGACCCAGCACATTAATTTTACTCGTTGATACTCGTGTCGATTTATGCCGTTATTTTCTGGTTAAGCCTATCAATCCGGCTAACGCATAGGTATAACTCGAAATGAAACTTGAAATTAAATTCTAGGTTGAGAGGGGTATACCAGCGAAGGATCGGTGCATGGTCTTTTCTGTACTCTATTTCCCAGAAGGTTCCGTATGTTAGTTTATTTCAAAGCGTGTATTGAACTGAGATAGTTCTAGGCCTTACCAATCGGGTAGGGCGCTACGTTTTTAGTGAGACTTCTCGAGAAGATACTTTGACAGAACGTTCAGTAATAACCATTGCACTTAAGTTAAGATCTTTTCCCTAAGCGCTTCAATATCAAAGTAACATGCTCTTTTCAGTATATTTTCAATTTCTATTGAACAAATGTAGTTTGTAATAGACAAATAAGTTGCTGATTTTTTTTTCATCGCAACTATATTATGACATTTGTCTGCATACATTTATGGAAAAATATAACTCACGACTAAATATCTAGGGAGTTTTACATTCATGTGGCACCTGGATAGCCTGGTGGGTAAGATGCGACCCCGAGTTGGAGTCCGCCTGACTCAAGGTTTCCCACCCCACCCTCCCAGGTGTAAACGGATACCAGCTAATGCTGGCGTAAAGCCTGCGATAGATTAGCATCGTGTGTAGGGAGTGATGTAATCATTTGTTTCGCTTAATGCAACAGACAACGGGTATATGCACTGGCCCCAACAGTTTTCATGACCATGCGAAAAGAACTTCACTTTGGGTTCGTCTGTAATTGTCTTCTGTTTAGTTGCTATTCACTCCGTATAAGTCAAAGTTAGGACTTCCAATGTTGACGTTCGTAAAGATAAAGTACCAAATTCGTGAACAACCAATCATATCTACAACAATAGCAATAATTTATTAGGATGTAGTTTATGGTTAATTTGATCAAACGTGATGTCTTTAGGCTGCTACAGAAAATGCAAACGTTTGTACTTAATCACTGTTAACTCGGGTCCCATAAGTTTCATTGGTACCAGTAACGACCAGAGTTGCCCATTTTATCATCATACGTCTATTTTACGAACTAGCCGTGACAAAATCAATTTTATTGTTTCTTCTGGTGACACGTGAATTCAGTACTAAACTTTGAATCATATTTTATTTTACTGCCGGTGAAAAAAACGAATAGAGTCAGCACTTTTCGCATTCTAATGTTGGTACTTCGAGAAGCAAGTTTGAAACCATATTCGAAATTTATTTTTATTCGATTTCTTTTTCTTGTTTAACAGTTTCACATATTTCCTGTTAATAGCGTACGTCATTCAATACGGCGTAAAAATTTCCAGGTGCTCTGAATCTCAAAACTGGCTTCGCGACTTTTTTACCGTTTTCAATTTTTCTGTTGGAAATAGCATCTATTCTTGTTCCTTCATTACCAAGCATGACCTTCGTGACGAAGTGTCGTGTTAACCAGAAACATTTAGTTCATGTTCCTCCTTCACCGACCAGGGTCCCCACAAAGGCTGAGCCATGCCGTCTACAGTGCCGCCCAAAACTCGCTGTTTGTGTCCTCTCTGGTACCTGTGCCAGGGGTATCCCAGTCGCATTTGTCGGCGGACATCACGAAACACTGGTCTCCGGAACCCTCCTTAGTTACCTCCGCTCAAATTGGCACAGTTCGCGGAGTCACGCTTGACCAGTGCACCGGGTAAAGTTCATGTCTTCTATCGTTCAACTTGAATAATAATGAGAGGTATAAGGAATTTTACTTGAGTGAAAGCTCGACTTGACGCTTAAATTATTTTTTACGAGTAGGTTGTGCTTAGCTTTAAAGGAAGAAAATTAGCAGTAGCCTTCTGAAGCCATCCTATATTGCGTAGTTTCTCCTTTTAGAGTTACCGCGTTCATTTTTGCGACAGCTCATATTGATCAAAATATATGAAAAAGTATAGTGGAAACGGCTCTTGTTGCCAACGAAATTACGCCGTCAGTGTGTAATCTGCTTTTCGATTAAAATTTCTCGTCCTTGAATATTAGACCTGTCTACAGTCTAAACTTGCGGGTTAAAACAGTCTAATGCGTTGGCTGTATTTCGTACGAGTAAGCAAAATATCTTCATTTTTTGTTCAAATGCTTTCTGAATTTTTCAATGAGAACTACAAATTCATTGACAGACTGTAATGTAAATTCAATATGTTCTATTCCTTGTGTATTGTAAATGAAACATTCTCTTTACGTAAGGCTACCTCACGAACTTTGCATGTTCAGGTAATGGAGGCAAAGTAGGAGTCTGTGCCATATGCAAGAATATTGGTTCATTCTTGTACTTGATTTCCGTTGGGTAGTTACTATGTTAAACATGTGTTTTAGTTTAAACGCCTCTGTTGAGTTAGATCAAATACCGCTGACTCAGATCCCAACGTGCCGCAGAAAATTGTATTGGAGCGAGACCAGCAACAGCAGCAGTTCAGTGTCCGTGCTACCTACGTCGCAATTGTCTTCTGCAACACGTGTTTTACCTCTGCCAAGTTCGTCTCCGTCTTTCTATCAAGTAAGCAGAGTATAACAGATTCTTCAACTTGATTACGTTTGATATAATGCATTTGGTTTTTCAACGCAGCTATTTCACCAAGTTGTAAGAGGTTGCAATGTCGTATGGTCGACTAAGTTTATTCGAGATTTGAAGTTGTGTTGAAGTTTAGCGATGTTTGCAGTGTTTCAAAATTTCATTTTTATTTACAGGGGCTTCATTATGATGAAACGAGCAAGTCTTTAATCATCGCAGTCACAGACAGTGACAATTTTACTACCTCTTCCTGTCGGTTCATCTCTTATAGAGAAACTCATGATACTTACGAGGAAACATTTGTTCCTGGATCGAGTTTCAATGAACCCGGCTACGAAATGTCAATCATAGCTGAAAACATTTCTGACTGCTATCCCTTTGCATTGAGCACCGACCAAGACTACATCTACTTCAGTGATTGGTCAAGGAGCAGTGTGATGAGACTCAACAAAAACGATCCAGCTGATCTTGTCACGTTGTTTGCTACTCCACCGTCAAAGTCGTTCGGACGATTACGGTTTGGAGCTTTCGACGTTTTGGCTTTGAATGATTACGGATTGCAATGGGAAAATTCATGCAGCGTCTCAGAGTCGACTTCTGCTGGGCCGTCTTCACAGGTCACCGACAAGACCTCTTCTAGGCCTAGTGATGCTGGGGAAAACGAATTTTCCTCATCTGAAGGACCTATAATGAAAACAGTCCCAATAAATAATTATCAGAAGGACGCTGGTTTAAAATCATTACTGCCTACACCGAAGAATGAAGATAAAATCGTCACTGATGAGGTATTTAAACCATTCACCCCTGCGACTATCAGTACAAGTGTTGTCTTGCTCACAAAAGACGAAGAGAGCTTGCCGCTCGATCAAAACTTGTTGTCCATCGTCGCTAAAGGACCTCGCGACTCTCTAAAGCGCCATACAGCGACGAGAAGCGGAGTTGCGTCTACCGACAGTGAAAATCCTGAGGCTTCGGCAACCTCTAATCCGAGTGTAGTGCTGCAGCATTCTGAAAAGTCGCGCCTCAGAAACGCGTATAAAATAGAAGCTGGTCATTCCCAAAATCCGGATATTAATAGCTCAGAAGAGCAACCTGCCCAGCTTCAACATTCTGCGATATGGTGAGATTACTCTTGATTAGTATTTATCGGAATTTTGAGCTTCATGTTTTGAAAAAAAAATTTTCAAAGTGAAAATACTTTTCGCGATGTTAGCGTGAACTCGTGTAAATGTTTTCTTATAGAGTCTGACTGAGTCGAGTGAGAAAGAGCGTAAGGATGATTCAGGATTTTAACCTGAAACATGAATAGCACGCGCGACTGCTCACTTCGTGAAAACTACTTGATGCAGTGCGACATATCTAATTTTTTGAACTCGTGTCTTATAAGTTTTGAGGGTCCTAATTTTGTTAGTGGGGAAAATTTCAAGAAATTCTCTTCCTCAATAACTTGCAAAACGTAATTTTAATTTTCATCGCAGCCTAAATGTTTCAGATGATGATCATTCATATTGTATGTGTATGCTAAATTTTGAATTCCTAATCTTAATATAAATTTGGTTTACGATTATGTTCGACTCCTAACTTTTTTAGTTTGGTTTGCGTTATTGCGACGCAGTGATTACGAACTTAACTTTTAACGAGATCCGAGTTCCCAATTGTTTCAAAAGATGATCAATAGAACCAAGAATAAATGAAAATGAGCCTTTGTTCAACTGGTGCATTTTTGTATCGATTAACAGTGGACGGTGTAAAAATTTGGAATGGGTCTTTGAAATTTTCCACATTCAATAAATTTACACTCAATCAATAGCCATGAATATAATTTTTTGTGTTCCGACTAATTATTATTCGGTTCTTTCAATTTTGGATCATTAACTTTTTCAGGTTTCCTCAGTTGTCGCGAGAAGAGTTGGTATTGACAATATTCGTTCTGTTGATACTTTGTGCCATCCTGTTCGTCTTGTCAACCGTGCTTTGGATTTGTCATCTTCAGTCTTGGCTCAAATCTAAGTCAGGGTCATGTGCTGGACGTGGGAGCAATGGCAGGCGCCCCTATAATGTCAAAAGCGATCCGACAACCAGAGCTCATCGGAACGAGTGCGCCGTCGACATCGAGCACACAAGCTATGAAGGGACCAACGGGACCACTGACCTTATAATCGACTTGTCGTCTCAGGATGATATTAAAGTAAATTCGGACGTGCCTGCATCGACAGGCCGTCAAAAGAAAAAGAAGAAAACATTTGGCCCCAAGAATGGATCCATCAAGCATCTCATTTCGAAGTCGTTCACCAAAGACGGAAATAAAGGCAGCAGTACCGGGTGTCCTGGTCTGCAGTCCAGCGATGGCGTTACCCTCAACATCGAGGACTGTTGCCAAATGACACTGTGCGAGACGGTGAGTATTATGTACTTAAGCTTTTGATACTTATTGCTTCCCTGCGTTAGAAATCCTAATTCAGTCGAGCTTTTTCATCTGCATCAAAGTTTTACCCAAATGATAATTTTCCAATGTTTATGTAAGTTCTATACTCGTGTCACTGGGCAAAAAGTTTCTCTTCGCTTTGGAAGAGCACAGTTT
This sequence comes from Orchestia grillus, assembly GCA_014899125.1. NCBI lineage: Eukaryota > Metazoa > Arthropoda > Malacostraca > Amphipoda > Talitridae > Orchestia > Orchestia grillus. The sequence continues at coordinate 23,773 of VOMN01097622.1, read as the reverse complement.
GGTGATCGAAGACCATTTAAAGTATTCACTTGAGCTGCAAAACTTAACTCGGTCGTGCATCTTAGTAATTTGAACGAGTTAGTTTATAGCCTTCACAGAATTAGTTCCAGTGGTCAACAGCCCATTGACGAAAGTAATGTATACGGTCAATGAAGCATGAACTAATATGACAGTAATTTGCAATGCGTGAACTATCCTATAGTTTAAAAATGTCTGACACTCTAATTATGTTGCACATATTCATCTTTGTTGCTACCACTTCCTATAGACAAGTTTGCCCAGATCAGATCAGTAAAAGAGTTGGATGCACTAGAACACTTTCGATGACATGCTATCGTTGTTTTTTCTACGTTGACTACTTCTTCAAAGCTGTTTACCTAACAGGTTGATTTTCTACTACGCGCAGTATGCAGATATCGTTTATATTTTAGAACTTGTTTCATAAAATTTTAATCACAGTGGAGCTTCAAACATTAACAGTAATAACATAGTAATCTTGAATTAGTTTCGTTACAATTGTGTCTTTTGATACGTACGGCATATAGTTTCGCACACGTTTAGTTCATGGTAAATAATATGATTTGGGCAGCCCTGCTACACCAGCGTGCAAAAGGAAGGCAAAGGCTACCGCAGCAGCGGGGCCGCTACTGACGACGACCGGACAACTCTCCTGGACGACCAGCAGCACACGTTCTGCTGAGCTATCATCGTCGCCACCGAGAGCCCGTGTGGTGTACTTCAGGTGCTAGTCCGCAGTCTCCTAGCAGTAGCCCACGCGAGCTGTTTAGGCCGGTTATTAAAATATCCGTCTCGCAGTAAATGGAAAATGGACATTCAAATTCGGTGAGCATTTGTTTCTCCAATTGAAATTTCGGTTAGCGTGTTTTAAATGATTAGGTAAATCTCATAAAGGAAGGTATTTTGTCAAATGATAAGGCCGGAGGGTTAATTGTTAAACTAGGATATGAGAAAATTGGTTGTAACGCAGTGACTGCTGTTCGAATAAAGTGCCTATCCTGTGATAAATTAAATTCTAAAACCTTGTAGGTTTCGACTGCAAACGACCAATTTTCATAACGCTAACACAGTGATACTGATTTTTCCATTTGGCAGTTCACTAGTCGTCGGAATACAGTTTTTATGAGGTCTCCATTGGAGGGCGAATCTCGTCTACTAAAAAGGGTAACAATTGTAACCGTCAGCACCCAGAGTCCATCTTTTTCTGTACATTGTTGCGTACTATTTCGTAACTATCAAGAAAATAGTCGATCAAAACTAATATATACCACATTTCTTCAATCTCCATAGCTTTTGATTTGTACCCTTTGTGCCAAAGTAGCATAATGCCAAAGTATTCATTTTTCAGCAATATTCTCGATGAGGTAAACTGAGACAGACCTTGTCAGCGTACATAAGACTTCGCTATTTTTCAGGGTTGCACCTAGATACCTAGTGCAGATTCAGCAGTGTCGATTCTGAGAATCTTTTTGCGAGAATAATTTTAGTAGCTTAATCATATTTTCCTTTCTTTTAATGACCCGAACGTTTTTTCGACGATCTACTACTCAAGTGCCATCGTCTACGTTTCCGTTAGTTCTTTCCATTTTTGTTTGCGATACAATTTCAATGTCTACGTGTAATCTTTCACAATATTTGTGAAGACGCATTTCCTCAGATCACACCAGGAATAGATATTTTCGAGACTATTCTTGTTTTGTCTTCATTTCTAAAGTTGTGGGAAAGCCAGGTTAGAGGAAAACCATTTTATTTCATTTACCATGCAATCTCCGTAAATATGTTAACGAACAGGATTGAATATAATGAACCATTGTGATCTCATTATTGATGCTCTTTCAACATATCTTGTGTCGTAATTTCTTTTGCAGCTATGGGTCTAATGTGACCGTCATGAATAAAAACGAGTCGTAATTTAAGAGCAGCGTTATTTTTAAAAAATGTTATAAACATCCCCAAACATGGGAACCAAACTTTACGTTGTTTTAGTTTTAAACTGCTCTGAATTACAAGTTTACGTAGAGTTATAACGTCGTTTCTTCAAATGAACGCATTTATACGCTATGTTTCCTATGTCACTGCCACTAGTGAGAATATATATATATCTCTCTAGCTTTGTTGTTCTGTTTGCTATTTTCAATTACACGCTTAGTTGCATGCCTAGAGTAGTTCAAGGTTGCATAGTAGTGACGAAACTTGGGGGCTGGTAGACTTGTTGTGCCTATTGATTGGATGCGTGAATTAGGTTCTGGTTGTGTAGTATGTACAGAAATTTCGGGTTTACGCAGTGTGCGATTAGTTTCACGTTTGCGCTGTAGGGGCTCACTATGCAGAATGTGCTTATAAATTAAAGTTGCCTAGTGAGTACACATAGCACTGGGTGTGAGTAGTTTTAACTTTGAGTAGCTGGTATATATGTACTATAAAACTATCCACTGCTTAGTGTGGTGATGAAATCTATTTCTCACGTTACGGTTATCATATTGGTGGAAAATTAATATAAAATTGACGGGTTAATCTTGCGAGTCTGTCGTATCACGTACAGCAACTTATCGATCTTCACGGTGTTGAACACATTTTTATCAACTGACCCACTGGCAGGTCATGATGATTTTTCAAATTTGCCATTAGGTTCGCCAGTTCGTCCCTTTCCTATTTTAGATGTGTAATAAAATCTATACGAAATTGCTTTATCTAGGATACAAAATGTTTTTTATATGTACAGATAATGTTATTGGCACAACACATAAAACTTGAACAATGGCAAGAAACTTGTGATGTGGTTCACATTACATGGTTTCTCCTTTGAGTAGTTTTGCAGATCCTGAACGTGGTTGGTTTGTATATTTTGCCCGTAAAATTCTGCGTCAATGATGAATAATGATGATTTGTGTTGATGGAGTACTAAATTTTAATTAGTTTTATTGACACTTTTTGAATGACTAAGGTGGTAAAATATGTGTTCAATTTTGTTCACCTTAGGATAAGATTTTGACCCGTTTTCTGCGAAAAATGTCGTAAAGCTGCATTTTTAGTTCATAGTAATAAGCAATACCTTTCTTTTAGATGTTCTTTTGTGTCCACGCAAATTTTCGTTGCCAGTTTTTCTAATCTCCGACTCCTACAGAATCTCTGAACAGTCGTCAGTATTATCATCTGCCCATTGTCGAGACCTTCGTGAAGCCGAGTGTTCTGTCATCTTCTAAATGTCATGTCTTCGAAATCGATAGTCTTTGCCATCTATCATTAGTAGAACGTGGTATTCGAATCTTATAGCGTATAAAATTTATGCATAAGAAAATAGGGTGGTTTTCATTTTTGATGGCACTATGTATCTGCTTTCCTTGTCCTCATGAAAGTATAGGCAACATACGTGAAATACTACGAACAATATATCCAGTGTCTTCTATTTTAAGATCCAAATTTCTTAGGTTTTCCTCATGAATGTCACTTATTGAGAACTCCCATTCAGCTCATTCAAAAGTATGCCGAAAACGAGGACACTGCTTCAGTGTGAGTTTTCGCAACTATCAAAATTACGTAGTTCGTAATTCAAGCGATATCGAGCTATTTTTGTTTCGCCTTCGAGTCGGGTACTTTTATGAATCATTATAATCGACTGTGCAAGGCGCTAAAACCGGACCGATTGTGTGTGCAGAGTGGTTTTGCCAGTTTTTTGGCGCAAATTTCGTTCATTTTACTTGATTCACTGTTGTACAGATAAGTGAATGTCCTTAACTGCAAGTATGTCTGAAGAATTGCAAGGCTAGAGGTTTGAAGGTTTGATCCTGTAAAGATGTACACGCGTGAGTAATTTTCATCAACTCTTAACAACGATTCTAATTTTAGACTAACGTTTATAGTTAGATGCAAGATTCATACGATGAATAATTTGTTATTATGATACATCTGATTTCAAATGTCGTACGAGGTGTGTCTAATAAATATCCGCTCATAATTTATGTGGGTAAATAAATGAAGCTAAAGATGGGGGGTTTACAGCGCGTATGTAACCAATCTGAATGTGAATTCTTCTGAATTTTATCTGCTTGGAGCTGTCTGTTGTTGGTAGACGGCGTCATTTCATTACTGCAATTTTGATGACTGCAGCTTAGTTTCCGGCTCGTACCCATTAACGCTGGAATACCAGTTTGTAATGTCTTTAAATTAGCATCACCTAGTCATCGTATGAAAACTGTTCTGTCCTTCCGCCTAAAACGATAATTCGATTGTAGTCCCCCATACTTCCTGTCTCAAAAGTAGTGCAGGAAAGAAAATTTCAAGCATGTTCATGAGGTTTGTCACAATGAATTGCGAGTCGAGCTTCATTCCTCTACAATCTCTTGTTTGCGCATGAAAATTTATTGCCAGATATTTGTTCAATTTCTCTCCTAAAAACGGTCACTTCAATTATTGGCCTAGTCAGGCACCCCACACTTATGGATAAAATTAGTTTTAATCCTTGAGGGAAAGCTATATATCGAATTATGTTGCACTACGACAAATGCTTGGTAGGATTGTGTGATTCAGAAAACGTGTACATAAAATTTTTCGCTTCTGTTGAGATGCAACAAGATAGCATGGTAGTCTTACTTCTTACGAAGCAAACATTTTGCAAGGTTAGTGATATTAATGTAGGTGACGCCCTCAAAAGTTGTAATTTACTTTCTTATATGTACATATTGAGGACGATCAGTTCCTGTGTGTAAATACCCCCTCCGGAAAGCGTTCTTGCTACGAGAACATTTTGTCATGCGTGTGTGCTGATGACAGCGATCTTTCTCTCTCTACTTCAGTTTTCTTCAATTCATGATATTTGTTGCGTCTTTACGACTACGTAGCGGGCGCGTTCGTGCGAAGATTTTCGACGCGTTAGAGGTGAAACACAGTAAACCTATCCCAATTGTAACTCATGCTTGTGCGAGTGATTTTAAGTAGAATACCTGCGTACAATCATTTCGGTTAAGAATGTCGCAAATTAAGAATGCTACAACAATTGGAAAACGCCACGACGACTAACCATGTTTGATTCAGGTTGCTTTTGTTGCACTACTGTCTGATTATTTCTAAGGTATGTTAAACCAACACTGACGTTAACTGCTTTTCTTATGAACTGATGATACTGAACATATATTGAAATGGATTAATTATCACGTAAGAGAATTCTGTTTTAAATGCTTTTGTATAATGTGTGTGCTTTGGTACAGGAAAATGGAAGGGGTGTGTTTGAGAACGCTTTCTATCAACTGTTGCTTAATGTGTAAGTCTTATCACAAAAAGCACAATGAATTAAAAAGACTATGTTGATTTCAGTTTTTCATTCACCAAGATTTGAAGTAAAAAATTAAATCATGTTGACTTGCCGAGATGCAGCACAGATGCCCGGAATGTTTTCTGCGAAAAAAATAAATTACAATGTCTTATTTGATTCCAGGTGTAATTCATTTACAGTAAACGTAAAATTACCTAATGTAGCAGCCCGCCTCTTTACTAACTTCCCTTAATTAAAATTAAGAAATTTCCAAATACTTTCAATTTCCTACCCTTTTAAAGATTGCTTTCCGTCTCTTCTGCCTCCATCTGTCTTCTCCATTGGTTACACCTGCAATTTAAGTTTAGCCCTCATTTGTCAATACAATTTCCATTGTGGGCTTAAATTGTCCATCATGACTCTCATTGTCACCTATTAGCCCTGAAATAACTTGTATTTAACTAACTTCTCGACTCGTTTTTTCTCTGAATGAACTGTAATCTTGCACACGAGTTGGTCATTAAGGCCTATTATAGATTAATATCATTGGTTTAGAGCTCAATTTCTACTCAAAATGTGATCCACAGAGCGAAAACAAATGACTTTTAAGTGGTGCCTATAAAGAACGAGGAATGGCGGATTCCCACACAGGATTCTCTAGGCATAGAAACAAAGTTACAAATGAAGAGAAAAAAAAGACAAAGAATGCGGAAATAATGAAAGTAAAGTGAACACGAAAGATAGAAGTCCCCAAAGCCTATTTATAACTGAGGTAACTTTATGATTATCCCCGTCACGTACGATTGTCAAACTGACCCTATTACCTATCCTATGCCTCACGAGCGAGACCCTACTGATATGCTTAGCAATATTACACTCGGTCCTGGTCACGAAACATAAATCGGCATCACCATGATGTACCTTTTATACCCGAATTCAACACTTAGCTGCAGAAGCATCATGATTGTTATAAATCTTACAAAAGAGTGACTAAATATTTTATGGCTTGACGGGCCGTACTTAACTCCGTTTCTTATCAACGGAAAGATTCATGTACGAAGAACAAAAGATATCCCTACTCAGAATAAATGCTAGAACACACTCAGGAATACATTCGCGAATTGACCAACAAATTATTGATTATTAATTGTTGCCATATTTCAAGGTGATGAAGCGCATATTCATGCTGCTAAAGAGATTTTTACTACGCTCAGCATCGCTATCATCAAGTATCTCCACTAAAATCACCAAATCTCAACAGAACTAAAAATACGGAGAGTGCTAAAGTTGATATAGACAATTTTCACCTTGAACATTGCAGCGACAGTTTAATTAAATTGGATATTAGAAGCATTAGACCATGTTATGACACTCAACGAGTCTGAGTCTATTCAGCGCAAAACTGAAGCTGCTTTGAAACATGCCGACCCACTACAGTATTGAAAATCAATAATTGAAGTCAAGTTTAAGGCTGATATTTTGTTGCACTTCATTAAGATTTCTGTCTTAAATCGCAAATTAAATCCCACTTCGTAGTATGTCCCAAGCAATGCTGCATCATTCCTAGTCGTGTGACGATAATTCAGACCATAACAATTTCATGAAAAGGCTCGCCTGTAAATTTGACCTCACTTCCCGTTGTTACTTTTTGTAAAAATGCTAGGACAAGATGCACATTAAAAATTTAATTTCATATGAACTAAAATAGTAATAAAGATTGCTTATTAATAATGCAAAATATTTTTCGAATATCTTAAAAACTTGAAAGTACTCGCTAGTATAACGACAATAACGATCCAATTTACGTATACTGACATCACCAATGTCAAACTCATGATAGGCACCATTAATTAACACACACACCATTCACTATACTTACTACAGTTCAGCTTACCATCCAATTTTTCCGAGTGATGAAGTTGGAAAACAAAAGCAGGCTTGCGCTAGACGTATATGCCGACCCACAGTAGCAGGAACAAAATTCCGAAGCCCATGAAAAATGAGGCAGCTATGGCGATGAGCACCTCCTGTGGAAACCATTGGTTAAGTGGGTCCTTGAAGGTGGCATCATATTAACAACGGCGCAAGGCTTCAATTATTGGTTAGGTTAGCACTCGGAATAAAAATTGGGTGCGTCCTCTTCAACCTCTCGTTTGTCCAACGCAATTTTTATGAAGTAGTTAAATAATTTTTTTGTTGTACTAGATTCAAATGTTGTATCATTTCTTTCTACGACACTAGTTATTTAATTAGGATAGAAAAATTTTACCATTCTAGAATAAAAGTACTTAAATAACTGGTATTAAAAAATGAAACTAAGGCAACACAGCCCTCTCACTCAATACGCACAAAATTTGAATAGATCACGTGGAGTAAAACTAGAAATCAAACCAGTGGAACAAAAAATTGATAGGAACAAAACCAATATGCACTGAAATTCTTACAGGACGAGGTAAAATAAAGTTAAAGGAAACAGTATTTAATACCTCCATTTATTTCATCTCAATTATTTCATTTATACCCCAATCTGAAAGGAAAGCCTGGTTCTCATTATTAAATATAAATAAAAATATAAACGTACTGTTATTATGACGGAACACTTTTTAAAAATGAACAAACTTACCTTGATAAAATCTCTTGTGAGTTTTGTGGAGGTAACTTCGTAGACGAAGAACCACGCAGTGAAGAAAATCGCGATGGACAGCAGGACGAGCGTAAGGTGTGGGAAGATGGAAGGGTTCACAGGGGACACATAGCGGCTCATGGCATCGAGGCTCAGCGTGGAAGCCTGTGGGAGATGAGTAACTTGGAGTGAAAAAAGACGAATCAGGGCTTCTCAATTAAAAAATAACTGAGGGCGGATCAAATTGGAAACAATGGTCAAGATAAACACGGAACACTAAAACCAGTTCTGAACGAATATTCATTCGAGTTGCCATGAGCTTTAGAGCGTTGATAATGAATAAATATCAACATGTTAAGTTTCGGACTACTTCACCATCACTGTCTCAAGAGTTGGTTGCAAACGCAAAAATAGAATTCAACCACAGATAGTGCATGAACTGCCATACTAAAAACAGCGCAAACGAAAGTTCATAATATTTTTATCACACATGAACCTGTCAAAAAATTATCTTTCATTCAAAACATAAATCGTGCAAACATTTCCCCCACTGGGTCAAAACAGCTTGACATCAGCATTTACTTACTAGTTTTTTCAAATTCCATCAAATATACTTATTAGTTTGCCCCCAAAAAAATACTTCAAGAAACAAATATTTAAGGAATGTTTTATGACATTGAAGCGAGATAGGTACTCAATTAAATTCGAACTAGAGTGATTCAAAAAGTAATCCGAATACACTTGAGTAACGCTGATGATTGCGACCATCAAATATTGGCTTGCACGTAAACATTGCATTAGCGATTTAGCAAGGAATGAACGAACGAAACCTAAAACTAGTCATTGAGTCTAAATCGCAGTATGTTCTACACTATCAAACAAGAAACTAATTAACGTCAAACTAGATTGTAACATAATCTTGAATTTCGTTTTTCGTTGCCATTGTAAGTCTTATTCTGCAGACAAACATGAGGTTCTACCCACTGCAGCCAACCATCCTGTACCTCCTTCCCGAACACCGACCGACCAAGAAGGCACGGCACTAGCTGAGCGACTCGTGCGCGTAGAGCCAGAACATTTAGGGAAGAACATCGCAAATAAAAACACAACAGTGAAGGTCATGAAATTACGAGCTATTCAAACCACCAGGATTGTGAAGAAACCATTTAATATGGACTGAAGAAACTGTGCAATTTATCCACCGGTTTGTTCCCACACAGGATTCCCTCTGCATAGAAACAACATGTTAAGGAAGAGGAAAAAAAGTTAAAGAATAATCAGGAAAAAAAACTTTTAAATAGACAGAAGTAAAATGGGTATGGTAGATAGAAGTCCCAAAGGCCTAGCTAGAAGAGAAAAATTTCGAACTATGTGAGATTTCAAATTTTGTTAAACGAAATGGGGCACAGTGCGACTGAATGTTTTTCTAAACTTGAAGAGGCTCATGGAGGTAGTTCTATTGTTGAGAGCAGATGTGTTTTCCTTGAAAAGCGACCGAGATACGATTGAAGAAGACAAACTTCAAGGCTAATGAAAATGCCGCCGAAAAAAATCCAGTTTCTTCTGCGTTCCAGTTGTAGATTGACTTAATGGTGTAATGGTTGGGGAAGAGTTGAACTTGACACACTCAAACGTTCATCAGATTTTGCCCCAAGAATTTGAGATGAGGAAAGTCTGCTTGACAGTGACTCAATGCACCTTGCCACACAGCTATTTCAATGAATGACTTTAGACAAGTGAGAACATTCTTTTTGCTCCTCAGCCACCTCATCTACTGAATTGAGATATGGTAAACTCTTTTCAAGATTGAAGATGCACTCAGGAAAAGCAATTTCCAGTCTAACTTTTTCATCATTTCTTAGCGAATTTTTCAAACAATTGCTAAAAATACAGTACTTCAAAGACAAAAAAATTAAAGATAATTACAGATGCTTACATGAACAAGTTTAACTGGATTTCAGGACATTGGAGAATATTCAAAATGCTATTACCAACTAGCTGAAGGCTCCTTTAACATCTGGTGGGCATCTCACTCTATGAAGAGTGAGAAACCCACCTACAACACTTTGTGGCTTCTCGGGGCAACTACTTAAAAAGACAATGTAGAATTGCTATTTCAATCGATTTAACAAAGTAAGAAAACATAAATTTCATTACATTTTTTTACACCTTGTACATTGGTAGCTCCATTTAGCATTGTCCTAAGCATTATCAATGCATAGTTGAAGTACAAATTATTCAAAGTATTATTTATGTAGTATTACAGTAGTATCACAGGACATAATTTCATATAATTTCAGTCTTATCCAAGGCACTATCATAACTTTATACTTCAACTGTTTTTTCTTCTCTTTCTAAAATTAACATGTACATCTTCAAAATTAAACTAAGCTTTGATAAACAAAATGGGATAAAAGATAGGTTTCCTATTTTTTCAATTTTTATATTCAAATTCCAAGAATTTATTTATTATGAATTATTCATCTAAAGTAGCAGCATATGACCTAAGCTAATAAGGACAGATAATCTAATAATTTCATTTGTGAAGTTCAGTCACTAGTGTCTCTAGCAGAACTAAGTGAGTAAAAGTCAAGTGAAGGCCATGATCCAACACTAAAATATAATTTGGGAAAACCTGAGGTTAGAAGAACCTGTAAATTTTATAGAATTTCATGTATTTATAGTCATAGCTTATTATGCCTTACAGAAATGTTAATCTCTGTGAACAACATTTGAAAGCATCAAATTTAATTAGGCTCTGAAGCTAATTCTAAATCAACTTCATCAGCAAGTATGCCTATTCATGTATCTACTGTTGCTCATCATAAAATTCATATTTAGGAGCAGTGGTAGTATAGAATGAAGCACTTCAGTGACTCAGACTATCTCATGCCCAAAGAGAAGGGATCATTTAGTATGGACTGAAGAAAATGGGGAATCTATGCATAAGGTAAGTTCCCACATAAGATCCTCTGTGCAAAGAAACAAGTTAAATATTCAGAAGACATCATGAAAATAGTCTGAAAGTTGAAAATTATGTATATTAAAAATTAAATTATAATAAATTATCAACTGGAATGCTCTAGAAGCATCACAGTTAATAATTTATCCTAATCTAGAGCAAATCAACTAATTTCAGCTCCCCATAAACAGCAACAAATACATCGTTGAGAATTTCAAAGAACTCAGTCAATGACAATTTTTATTAGAGGCTGAGCTTTTGGCAAAATATGTTCTTGCTGTGGTCAGAGCTATGTAATTCAAAAATCAGCATTATAGTAAATCAGGAGAGATGACCACCTAGTCAAACTTTCCTCCCAATATTTATGTATAATTTTGGTGTGCCAGATGGTTGACTTTTGATGGGACAGCTAAAGTTAGACTGAGTAAGACCATGCCAACTGGAAAATTTAGCAAATAGAATACCTGGTTTTGTCTCTAATCAGGGTTGGATAAAACCCAGTGGTAATGGTTTTTGCTTTATTTTTCAAATAATATTGGGTCAAATTAAGTTATTATATTCAGCTGCATGTTCTACATTTTCTGATGCCATGCTTTTCAGGGACAATGAATGGCTACTTCAGTATAACTACCTATAATACATAAATGGCCAAAATTGTAATGATATATCTATAGGTTACACCAGAATAAAAATTTAAAGTTAATATTTACTTTGAGCCAGCATCATGCACAGGGCCTTCTATTCATCACACATCCTTTATGTTAGTATCATTGGGAAGGAATTTTTCTTCAATGGCTGAAATGTATTTTGGCAAAGCTTCAAAGTATGGAATAAAGTATACAGAAAGGTTTTTGAAGCACTTATATACAAAGACAATCTAATTATGGCAAGTTTACAGGAAGTAGGGCCACATTTTTACAAGCTCTACTGATTGGGATTTGACATTCCCTTATGTCAAATTATTGGGACTAACCTTTTCTAACCCCTTCTAACATCCTGGGAAAAAGCACAAGAGCAAAAGATCCATTGCAGAACAAATTTATTTTAGCTAAATGTCCTTATTTTTAAAACTTTTGAAAATATATTTTTGCAACTAGGAAAGAAAAATCCAACCCAATGATAATAAAATGAAATGAAGGCTGTACAATGAACAGAACATCCTGTACAGGATGCATGTCTTGAACTAGATGTCAACCAAATTACCAATAGTTTTTGATCTACATAATTTTTGGAAAATTCTGAACCCATCATTAAATCAATTTTGCAAAATTATAGCTAATGTAGCTTCAATTTATTAACCTATTTATGTTATGATACTAATTAAAATTATAGCACCACATGTCATTGGCATCATATCACATGCCACAATCATTTGTCACTAGGATCTAGAGTTTTCTTAACTTAATCCAAAAAAAGTATTAGGATTTCCCCTTCAAAGTATGTGAAAAAAAAAACACTGAAACTAAAAACCCTTCCAAAATAGTTCCATCAATAAAAGATAAACAAATAATGAACATCTCCAATAAGTTTATGTATCAGGTTGTAATGAAAGTTCTGTCCATTTTTGAGCTATAATTTTAGGGCATTTAACTTATAAATGACATAGGTGTAGCCATCTAAATCACTAAAATAATATTTCTTCTTTCAGATTTTCTAGTAGATATTATAATAAATATCTATTATTTACCTAAATGTAAACTCCAAGTAAAGAAAAAAAAGCATATTTTACTGTATGAATTTTAGAAAGGCAATACAGTAACTTCAGCACTAAAATTGCTCAAAGACACTGATGTAAATGATGTGATGAATTAAAAGACCTGTGGAAGAAAGTTTTCACATTTCAAAAAGAATGACTTCAGTCTATAGGACAAGCCAAGAAAATTATGCTCCAAAGAGCACAATTCTGACAAATTCCAGGATGTCATTTATAGAAACCGAACCAGTGCAACTAAAGAACTAAACAAGAAGTTTAATGTAAGCCATACAATCATATTCTTCTTGAAGTGATAAGGCTTGGTAAAGTCTTCAAGGCTGGAAAATGGGTCCCACAAGATCTTTCAGAAAACAACCGCCAACAGCATGTGAACTGCTGGGTCTCACTCCGTTCTTGTCAATTTCAAGCACATTTTTAAACAGAATTGTTACTGGAGATGAAAAGAGGATGCTCTACAATAACATTAAGCACCAAAGACAGTGACTGGCTAAGCTGTAGTTCAAAGCCTATTCTATAGCTTTAAAGTGGACAGCATAAAGAAAATTATTCTGTGTGAGTGATTGGACATGAAGGGAATCATTCATTATGAGCTGTTAGGTGACAATCATACATCTGAAATTTACTCCAGCAGCTCAGCCTTTTAAAGTAGTTTTCTAGTTGTATTGGCTAGGTTTTTATCAATTACAGCCTGCAATTCCTCATAATTGAGTCTTTTGGAGAATCCTTCTCTTGGTTCATCTTTCAAACTAAAGTCATCCTTTTTGATATGTGAAAAACATCTTTCATGTCTTTTAATCATTACATCATTTCTACAAGTATCTTTGAACAAGTATCTTGCTTCTAAAATTGCTTTATTATCCTTCTGAAATTTGTTTAGTAAATATGCTTTATGTGTTCATTACTTGGAGTTTACATTTAGGTCAATAAAATTTATTTATCATATTAACCATTACAAAATCTGAAAGCAGAAATATAATTTTAACTATGTAGATGGTTAGACATGTCATTTATAATTCAGATTTGTTAACTGATATCCTGAAATTATAACTTAAAAAAGGGACACAACTTTTGTTACAACCTAATATGTTGCACTAGCATTATGTATATACCCATTTCTATAACTAATGACTTTATATTAATTTTCAAACAAAATATAAAAACCAACCAGGTAGATGACCGAGCATAAAATCTGAAAGATTGAAGAATCAACACTAGTAAGAAACCAGCATAACATTAGAAGTAATAGACCAATAGCAAGAAGCATTGCCCCAAGATTAGCTCAAATACACTACTGTTCCCAAACCAATACAATGTAATGATGCAAACTCTACAAAAATTGGAGTCACATTTTTATACATTCTCACTACTGATAGTATTACATTACAGTGTGTAATACTACTGAAACAAACCCATTCTAACCTAATGCAAATGAAAGAAGCCCCTGAAGTAGGAGACAGATTGTACAAAACTAATTTTTCATAATTTCTTCTTGTTTTCAACCTTTAAAAAATTTTTGCAACTCAGAAAAAAATTCCAACCCAATGAAACAAGATGAAGGCTCTAAAATAAACAGAAAGGTTTGTGCAGTTAGCCACAGTAAAGTGAATACTAAGAGTAACATTGGTTCAATGATGAATGATTGGACTTACAACTTCATATATATTATTCCTTTTGTTCATTCATATAGCTTATTATGTTCCCAATAATTTCCTAAATCCCTTTAAAAGTGACAAAAATCAAAGTCACTTCAATGAAGTTATTACAGGATAAAACAAATACTTAGTACAAGAACCCACCACCAACTTAAAATTATGTTCCTAACTTGCTGGCCTTTTAATTTCTATGTCTAATTTACAGTAAGTAACATAAGACTAAATCAATATTTTAATAATTAGAGTCTCAAAAATATGAGTTTAGACAGTGATTTAGAAGTCTACTGGCAACAATTAATCCTAGGCTTAAAGGTCTTGAATAAACAGAAACATGTTGATGTATAATATTCACGTACAGGAACAAGATTTCTACTGACACGAATATTAACGAACGATTGTAAAATACTAAGCCAATCATGCTACAATTCTGAAATTAATATAAGAGAATATTTACCATGTTGATGTCAGTATTTCTACAGCTGTTCTGCACAATTTAACGCAAGACCCGGCACTCAGCAAGTGTCTTTCCACTGTCTGACGTTCGACCAATTGGCGATAAACAACGCAAGAGCGCTGTATAGTAAGTGCCAACATAAAACATCCGCCATCCAAATTCCAGCATTGAATACATCGAGGATTTGGATTTTGAATTAATTTTATTATTACTAGTGATTATTTATGAAGATAATTCATTGATAGAGGCAATTTTATTGCTAATTTGTCCCAAACTGTTACGGAGAAGTGTTTCTATTTAGGGTAATTATACTTTTTTAGGGATTTGAGTAAAATCGCCTGAAGGTAAACAAACACTCAGGGCCGTTGTAGATATTCAGAGTTTCGTTCCAGTAAATTAGGTTGAAAATATAATCAAATATGGCTGTTGTGGATCCATCATTGACTGAAACAACTTTAATGGATGAAGTTCTAAAATATGGATTATTCCTTGGAGCTATATTTCAGATGATATGCATTGCTGCTGTCGTATTTGTTCCCAGCAAACATGATAAAAGAGTGAGTTGAGTCTTTATATGTGGTAGTGAAATTCAATTAGTCTGAAAAAATTTCTTATAATTTGTTCAAAATTATTATTTACAAAACGTTTTGCTAATTTAGTGGTCTCATGTACTTTCTTGCTTTTCACCTATCACGTTTTCACTATTTTTCAATCATTTTTTTTATCATCAATCATTTCAATGATTTGGTAGTGAAATTAAGGAACACAGATCAAATCTGTAAGTCAAGAGTATTTTTGGGTAATACAGGGTGACACAAAAAAAGAGGGAGGATGTATCACAACCCGGTTCTAAATACAAAATGTACGTATGTATGATACCAAATAAATTTTGAAGATTTTGAAACTGGTAATCTTCAAAATTTATTTGGTATCATACATACATACATTTTGTATTTAGAACCGGGTTGTGATACATCCTCCCTCTTTTTTTTGTGTCACCCTGTACTTGCTTTATTGTGCCCAACTGCACAGAGCATGCTATTCATCCTACAGCTTTCATTTTGGTGTCATTGGTCAAGAATATCATTTTTGAGTGGTAGAAATCTATTTTTGAAAGATTTTGAAGCATAGAAAAGGTATATTGAAAGATATTTAAACCATTTTCATAGTAATACAATGTGATGATACTAACTCAATAGAAATTTGGGCCCCATTTTCACACTTGTCAATGTTATGTCAAATTAGCTAAACAAACCTATTCTAGCCTAACCTATCTTACTTACCCAAACCTAAGGTAATCCAAATGTAACCAATAGAAAGCACAAGACTGGGAAACATATTGGTTTAATATAACTTAATTTTTTGTAATTTTCAATGCCATAAGCAATTAAAAATACATTTCCACCACTCAGAAAAAATTCCTTTCCAGTGACTTTAAAAAATGCATATTATGAATGATATGCTTTGTACAGTTGGGTGTAGTAAAGTAAATAATAACAATATTTTTACTAATTCATGAATTTGTATCCAAGTTACTTTAGGTTACTGAATTTTAGCTGTATTTAGCTGATAAACTATTAATCTACAGGTAGAGGATTTTTGCAATAACTTCTCTAGTGCAAGGTGTCATACCTATATGTAGAAAGCAGCAACTATGGTTGATATGTCTGACTAAATTTTTTGCAAGTGATGACATTATGATTGTGTCTCTGTAGCAATAGCAAATCATTTCAGTTCAATTTCAATTTGGCCCAGTATTTAGTTTAGTTTTGTATGTAAGTTAGGATGGTTGGGTCATATTCTGTGTGAGTTGAGTTACAAGCAATCAGATTCTTAAGTCTGTATGTTTGAGAAAAATCCACAGTATTAATAAATTGAACATATTTACCTTCCATTCACCTACAGGAAGGGGATTCAAGTGATGAAGATGGATCTGAACATGGGTCACCTCACACGCCACACCGGTCTCATCCTTCTCATCAGTCTCACCACCGACGCAAGCATGACAAAAAGAAAAGGCGGTAGATAAGATACAGCTTTGAATTAAAAAGAAAAGCTGTAGATAAGGTACAGCTTTGAATTTTTCTTTCATTGCCAAATTATGGCACAACAATATAAGTTTTTGGCTTTTAAGCTTTGTTTGAGACTTCCTGGCCAATATACTTCTTATTGTCATCAGATTAGGTGCAAATGATAGTTTTTCTTCTTCTTTGTTTATACTTATCCTTCTTCTATAAGCCAATATTTTGCATTGAAGGAAGTATGTATACATACATTTGTATAACAAATGTTGTGTGCATGAATAGGTTTTCAACAACAGTAAAATGTGGAAAACAAATTATTAGATGGTCTAAATTGAAGATCGTGGATGTGCAATTAAAATAGGTAATATACTTAGTACTTAATAAAGTATATTACTGCAGGTCTGAATTTAACAAATAAAATTAAGGGTTTTGCAGCTTTGAATTATCAATTGGAGTATATTAGAATTTGTGAACTTCACTTTAATTGGCTCTCCAAGTCAATTGTATAAAAATTAGTCAATTAGTGTGGAAAAGTATATCTTAATTCTTTGAACCAGTGTTTCAGCTATGTTTGTATACTAAAAACAGAGTTGTGGCTGTTTTAAACATTTAAAATGGTTCATTTTAATTACTTAGTTTATGTGATAGTCATTATAAATCCACACAATTTTCTTCTAGCTTCTAGGGGTGCTGGTTTGTTTCGGTCTTCAACTCTGTAATTTCTGACCAATTTTTACTCATAGTTTTACTGTACTAAAAAAAGTGCTATATTATGTACTTTTTTATTTGTTTACAATTCTTAATCAAGGAGATAGTTTTGTGTCTATTAGAAAACAGTGAGTTATAGAGAATGAACAACAGCTATGTAGTGTAGGTAGTGCTGTTACAAGGGTAAAGCATGTTAATGCTAAAACCCTTTGACCCTTTCTCTTAAATTATTCTGGCGTAACAGAGTAATGTTTCACAAGAATTTATTTATAGTTAGGCTCAAATAATCCATAAAACTACACCTCTTATGACGAAAAAATAAGTTTAACTGCGGGAAGACATGTTTAACCGCCCTCAAAACCGATGAAACATGTACTAAATACGCACTGTTGATTAAGGCACGTTTCTAATTGTGTCATGAATGATGCCACGAAAGAAAGGGCTAATGCAGTGTTGAACTTCTTCAGCACTGTTGTGGCGGATGAAGTAGCTCCTATTCCTAATTACTGCTAGCATAAGTTATTCATTCCACATCTGAATTCCGATCAAGCGTATCTTACTGAAGCTTTAATGTGTAATTGATTCGTCCATGATAATTTATTTGCTACGATTTGTGATTTTTGCATTACTGATGTGGCGCAAGTACTTATGTCAGTAGAATCGCGTTATGTGTTATTCAAGTTCCGATTCTAATTGTACTTAATATTTCGTTTATATTGATAAAATACGCAATATGTACTTTTGATTGTCTGTAAAGCATCCTTGAGTATTTTGCTGTACTTGTGTTTTCACTGTTGGGAGATCTAATTCAATCTTCCTGAACTTTGAGGCATTATTGGTTATTTTGTTGTACTTTACGTATTTGCTTTTATGTACGAGGCATAGTTCAAGTGGATATTTTACGTTGCATATATTGGCGACTTCTTACAATCAGAAGCACTAATAGGCGACCGACTTGGAAGGTCAACAACGTTTGAGCCGAGGGTTTAGCTCTTATGTAGGGGTAAGAAGTGTCTGACGTACACTTACATGAAGGTACCATTTTATGTCTTTGGTGCGCATAGCTAGCACGTCAAGTTTTCTTCTTGAAATGAATGTGGGACTCCTTGGTTCGGGCATAGAAAACTTCTTCTGCATTCGGTCCTCTATAGTGTTCGAACTTTATTACAAGTAAGCCGCAAGTTCGTTCAGACTTAAACTTGTGCTTTCTAGTGGCCTTCTCACTTGTCGTTCTTCTGTCATTACTCTTTACCCTCATGTTGACGTTGCGGTTTGGTATTTCAATTTACTTAAAACATGTAATCACAAGAGTACAGGAACCTAGCCTGTCTACCTGCAAGTGTTTGTCCTTGTTTACTCTAGACTATTTCCGAATTTAAGAAATTTTTTGTAAAAATATGCATAATGACACTTTGTGCGATCTAGGTACTCCTCGGTACTAACACTTGATTTGGCGTCAGAGAATAATATACTAATGATTTGCAGTTGCCGCTGCTATGATGTACTTATTATCGTACTTATGTTATGGCTGTCCATAAATATTTGTGCTGTTGAACATTTCTGTATGTGTCCAATTTTATGTTGCAAATCCATTTAATGTGCATGTAATTCTACGTGTTCGTTTGTCGTTTCAATACAAGTTCAGTCACACAAGATATTGATACAGGCCAAAATTTTTAGCCTTTTCTCCATGTCAATAGTATATGACCCTTGCGTTTGCGTTTCAGTTCATGCGAATATAGCGATTAACTTCGAAGCTGATACCTCATCCGTTTCTGAAATGGTCGTTTACGGAGTTGTGGGAGAAATCTTCGATTTCAAGTTTTAAGGTTCTCACGCACATATGATTTTGACAACTCTAGTTGTTTATGAAGGGAAATTTTAAGCGTTGTCCCCAATGTCTTAGCGATACCAGGGTGTTAGCTTCTTGTGTCATCGAGAAATGGCGGGTACATTCGTCACCATCACCAGCCGCGGAGAAGTGAGGCAACAGCGATGAAATAGTCATCATTATAACTATATCGGTAGTAGCCCTCAAATTACAACTGCGGATTAGATGTTGTTAATTAGTTTACAGCTCCCGACTCACAGGAAATGTGATCCGAAGAGAGCGAAAAGACGGGACCATTTAGTATGGACTCTCGCCCCCAGGGGAGTACTGCTAGGATACCTCAGCTTTAGNCTTTCGGTGCGAAATAGACTGAGTTACTGAAGCGCTGCTTTCACTACAACTACAACTTAGTATGGACTCAAGAAAAATGGAATCAATGCACAGGTGTGTTGCCGCACACGGTTCCCACTGCATAGAAGTAGAAGTTAGGAAGTGCGAACCTGAGTACGGTACCGAGCAATAATTCTTTTTATAAGGAATTACTCTCCTTATTAAACTGAATGTGAAGTCATGCGATACTAAACGGTGAAAGCAAACTTGAACAAAGATCCAACATGTATTCGACCACATTGTTGCTGGAAAAAAGCTGCAATGATTATTCTGAACGCACAAATTACGTGAAATAAAGAAAACTGGCTAAAAAGCAAAGGGCAGCAGACGCGAATACGAACAGTCTGTATGAGCAGCGTTGGATTACACCAATATAATTTATAAAAATAACGTTTAGTGGGACAACACGGTAATAACTTAATAGAAAACTAATTTGCTAAGAGGAGTAGGTATAATAAGTACATGTGTCCATGGCAGCTCAAAAAATTTCTTATCCGAATTTGACTATCATAGCAGATAAGCTGACAAAGATTCCTTATATCTTAAAAATCTTAAGGCCTATCTAGGAAATGAGAAATGCTACGGACTAATCTATTTTGAGATTGCGACACAGAAAACGTGGTCTAAAAATAATACAAAAAGATTACAAACAATACAAAAAGGCGGTATAAATATTATTAATTAAAAAATTCTGAACGCGACATACATAATGGAAGGAAGTGCTAAAAGATCAGCATCGTTAACTCTTACGCCAAGTTGACCAAGCTGCCTAAACGCTGTTGCATCAGTTTGGAGCTATTCAAAGGCTCATACCGTTTGTTCATGCACATGAGGGGATTATTTTCAAGAAACTGATTCAACATTATAAGAAATAATTGGATTTACGGAAACACGTACGGGCACGAACTTCAATATACATCGACGAGTAAGGTACGTACAGTGATGTGGGTGCGAGCTACAGCAGATTTCAAACATCTACGCTGAGTAGCGATGCTCGTCTTCGTTTAGCAGATCAATTACTGTATTTGGCAAGAGCGGATAATTTCGCACGAGCAGTAACCACATTAGGTGACGATTAATACCTCCTCATGCCCGATAGTGCGACAATTTATTACCGAATTGCTAGCCGGGACGGACGTAGGGGTCGTTCGGACGGGCGCTTGAGTTTAGCGCAGGCTAATTGGAGAATCGATTTGAGTTTATGACTTAACTTTATTGCAATTTCTAACGCTAAGTTTATCATACTTTTGATGAGTAAAATAGTTGCGAAGTAGGTCTCTTTCTTTTCGCAACTAAAAAAAAATTAGCCTATACGCCATTGACGTAACGTGAATATTCGTTGTTGGTCTTTTCCTTTTCTAAAAAAACGCGGTGCGCGAACACCAAGTCATTTCGTAAGATCATAAACTCCTGTAAACATCTTGAGCCTGCCAGGAGAAAGGGTGCCTCGTTACATGACTTATTTAGCAGTTATCAAATCGTTAAAGTAACATTGACAACAGGACAAACCACACATAACGGTAATAAAAATATCACTTTCGCCCGGCAAATTTTCTAATTTTCTCGCTAAAAATCATCTTCGAATTCAATAATTAAACCCATCAAATCCTAGAAAGAAGGAAATTACTACAATAACACGACAATAAGAAACAAGCGTGCTGTTCAAAATTAACACCACAAAATTCCTAGCGACGTACAACTAAAATCTCAACAGGACTGAATCCCAAACCATAGAAATAGAAAATACGGACGTATGGAACATCCAGACATAGGTTTTATAAATACTGAGAATTCACCCACTGTGCAAAAAATAACCAAATATTTCACATCAACACCCAGAGCTCTGAAAAAAATCCGTGGATGAATGAACGGCTGGACTTGAAAGCCGATGCCTCGCATCACAGAACTTAACACTAGCAATCATAGAAAACATTTCGAAGGAGTACTTTTTTCGAAAGTGTGCCTTTTTTTCAGTGTACATACAGCTACGCGAATTTTTTCAGTAGTTCATGGGCATCCACGTTTCATGATCAGAAGTCTCGATGTCTAAAATATTTAGAACTCCCACAGAGTGGCCCGCGTGGGGTCGTTATCCCCCAGCTTGAAGCCGCCGTTCTTTTCCGTCTGCAAGTATTGGCCGCTTGTGTTCTTGATCGCCATGCGATTAGCCTCCCTCAGCTCGATGTGGAAGCCTTCAGGAGAGGGCGAGTCTGCAGTGAGGCCATCACTGCCGGCTTGCCAGTAGCCCCCGCCAGTCTGACCTGTGTGGTCAAGTTAAATAATGGAAAACGCAAAATTGCGTCTGAGTAATGAAAGACGCAAGTTCATAAAACGTTGGCCGTAGTTGTTTGTCATGAACTTTCGAATCTACGGTATAACCATGACAGTTTGTTTGTCACATACGCAATAAAGAATGAAGTTTCTTGCTGGAGAAATTACCAGGTTTGCAAGTAGTATTAGAAAGAATTAGCGAAACAAAGGTTTCGGTTCTCAGTCGCGAAATCATGACCGCTTACTGGTACTAAATTATGCTTCCTAACAAGGAAAACTCAAGATTTTGCGAGACACAATAAGAAAGAAACTTTATTATCCACCTTGTGTATACTAAACCCAAAAATTCAACACCGTAATTACACGAGAGCAAATTTAGAATAGATATCTAGCTCTTTCCTTCTTGCTAACCTTATACAGATTCAGGGGTACAACAAAACTTCAACAGGGGTACTATAACTTAATAGAAAACTCGTAAAACGAAGTAAATGAAAAAGAAGCGACCCATAACTTACTTTTGAAGAAAACTTGACCATTCTCGCCGCGCTCCACAGTGATGGTGTCGTAAGCTGCTTTGTTGCACTCCAGCTTCGTGCTGCCGGCGCGGAAGCCAACGAAGCCCTGGTCGCACTTCAGCACGAGCACTTGCCTGCACACACACTCGCACCATCAGCGGGCACTGAGATATACAACTTCTAGACCCAAGTTTAGTGGTTTTTAATTAGACATTTTACTCTTCTTTTGATTTTTAGACTGCTTAGGTTATTTTTTTTAATTATATTTTCCTTGCAGCAAGTTCTGTCATGGGCCGAAACAGAAAATGTATTAGAAACTAAGGCGTTGTATTAAAATACAATAGGATAATCTTCTTCAATTGTAAAATTTTCGATGTAGCAAGGGTACGATTAAAGAAACCAAAGACAAATTATCTATTGAGTAAAATTATATAAAAGTGAACAACGATAAGGTACAATTTAGTTAACGATTTGGCACCGATAACAAACGAGAAGACAATGGATTTCATCGAGCAGCCAACACCTAAAATATTCTAATTTGTATTAATCAAAGAGAAGCGTTAATGTAAAATCGTGAAATATTATTTTTACCTGTCGACATTGCTAAAAGATTTACAAACAAAAGTCCTAAAAATCCTCTTGCATTCGTCAAGAAGAGATTTTTAACTGAAGCATATTATTGATAATTAATTAAAATTAACAAATCATTGAGATCTACCGCCATTTTAAGTTTGCTGCGGCTAAACATGGCCTGGTCGAATAACTCACAAGCCACTCCCTTTTTTACGGAAACGACCATAAACATGAGTCTATAATTACAATACTGAAAGTAAGGGACAGTCCTTGGACGAAGCTGGCGCTATTTGTTGGACCAAAAAATTGGACAAGAACAGACGTAAACCAGGAAAAAAATAGAAAAAGGAAACAATAAAATTAATTAGCACGAAAACGCTAGCAGGCGAAACTTGTTAGAGACGAACTGCCTGACAAATATGCTTTGTACGAATTATTAGAGAAAAAATAAATCGTATCTGACTATGCTTCCACGATTCTATGATAGGGTGCAAATTCTACGTATTTTTCCACTAAAACACTGAAGTGAAACTTTGATTTAACGCAAGAGTAACCAAAATCCTAGATAACATACATGTAAACCCAAATATTACATAATAACTCACTTCAAGTGGCACGCTACCGAATATTTATCACGTACATTAATTTTTAGTAATCATCATTTAACACAGGTTCATGAAGTCCTAAAAGGCCTTTATAATTATAAATGGCTAGAAAGTGTAACTCATATCCACATCAAAGAGTTCGACAGAAAATTAAATTCTTTACTGGGAAAAATTCCCTCACCTGT
>VOMN01097612.1:0-13348 GCA_014899125.1 Orchestia grillus | reverse complement strand
GATTTTAAGAATAAATGTAACAATAATGAACTTTGAACCTTAATGAATAGAATTTGCTCCTCAAAATTCGATGGGAAAATGTCATCAGCACTGAAGATTGTTACCTTAAAGCAAATGATCCTCGTCCTCAAGCTTTTCATAGTTTTCAAGTCTAAATTAACGCAGTCAGCGCAAGTGCCTACGGAGATAATCAGACAAAATTAAAAAAATTAGCGCTCGCTCCCTCTAGAGTGCCATGGCAAGCTTTGTTACGGAGAGCCCTCGAGTCCCTGGTAATGATGCAGTCTGCTGTGATGTTGGCGGGAAGTCCGAGCAACTTGTGAGTACAGAAGAGGCCTCGAGACCATGTAATCAGTTGCAAGAAATTGTGAGGAACTGCGAAGAAGGGATTGTACCTCATGACTGGAATGCAACTCATCTGTACGGGTAATATGTGTAAACGCCGGAAAAATTGATTCTTCTTCTTGAAAAGTTTCGATGTCAGAGCAACTCAGAAGGACATGGATGATTCGCGTGATTGTTGCCGTGTTCATCAAAAAAAATGAAGTGACTCGTGGAAGCAAACGTGAAAGCTGACTTTTGAAAACCTGATGTTTGGTGTACAAGGGTAAATTTCCGTAGAAAATTAAAGTAAGTCATATCTATTCAGGAAAAGCCTCGACACGTTATGAGCCTGTTCAACAGGCTATTCACTTTAAACATGAATTCTTTAAAGGATGTGTGTTGTGTTTACCATCTGGCCCTGGCATTTCCGTAACAAAAATCCCCGATTTGAAGACGAACAGGTGGGGAGGGAGAGATGAAGAATGAAAATAGACTAGACTAGTGGGCGAATAAACGAGCAATGAACTCTACGCGCATGTGTGACTTTACGAGGAAGGATTCAAACGTGACGCTTCCATCGTCGTTTGGAGAATGGAGTTATGATCTTGGTCAGTTACCTGGGCTGGAAGATTTGGAGCGGTCGAGGGAGGTGATAGATGGAGTGCTCAGGAGAGAGTGAGCTGTGTTCAACCATACGGGACTGCGGTTACTCATACTCCTGACGTACAAAAGCTCAATAACAGAATCAATTTTCTATACATACAAGAGAAATACAATTGAAGCTAGGTTTAATAATGATCAATTTTGAATTGTTAAAATATCTCAACCAAGTAAAATGGTGATAATTGAATATTTCGTAACATTCTTCGTATAATACCGACAGTCTCGACAGGGTTATGCCAGAGGCATGGCCAATTACCATGGCACCTGAGGAGGGGGGAGGTGGAGAGGAGAGGCAGGGACATCGGTGTGATGAGTGAGGCGAATGGCACCTGAACCTCCGAGAGTGACCTCTCCGGTTCTCCAACACTGCAGCCATACGAGGGGTATACTCTTGGGCTAGTGATAGAGGTCTTTAAACGAATAAATATCTATATTCCACACAATAGAATGATATGCAAAACTTATGGATTTTTTGTGTAAGCGTGAAACCATTTACATGTGCGCAGCAGGAATTAGATGTGAGAACGTTCCCGGGTCCTGATACTCGGGTACATGTTCCTAACCAACGAGACTGTGCCAAAGAAGTCAGTCTGTGTCCGGTATTCAGAAAATGAAAGTTTACATGAGATTTTCGGTCATTTTTGACAGCCTCAGGTGGCTTGTTTAACACATAATCGTAAGGGTAACTGAGTAAGTTGCCGGACGATATAAAGATTGCCCTAGAAGTTTTGTAGCTTATTCGGGCCCACATGTGGTGTACATCCTGATCCCGGTTCATCGTCATCCCTCATTTGGTTGTAAACCTATATCTAATGTAAATTACTTGTAATAAATAAATATTTCTAAACGAATCTCATATTTTTTATCTTATGTCGAGTAATTCTAAGGCCGGGCTTTTGAGAAGATTCCGGATGTCGAAATAAAGCGGGCATCTAGAATTTCTTCGCAGGTTTTTTCTTTCAAACGTTTAGGATTCATTTCTAATTTAATATTTAGGGGCCTAAGGCGCCGCAGGGACCATGCAGAGCGGGCACCTGCCTACTCGCGGCTGCGAAGGTCTTCCTTATTCGCCAGATGTGCAGTGGGTGTCCCGCAAAGACCCGAACGCTCTCTTTGAAAGCATGTTATTTTATAAATTCTAATTTTTTTGGTGTGTTTGCAGAAATTACTTCTCTGCAACACTGAACGAGACTGCAAAAAGCAACACTGAACGAGACTGCGAAAAGTGTCATTAGTTGGGTTCCTGCAACTTGAAATGAATGTGAAGAAAGGTGTCAAATCACTCTTCCAAAGAATGAAAACTTTCGTAAGATCAAACACTTTTACCTTGCTGTTCTAGGGTAATGCAATAACTTTTCAGAGACTACAAAGAGGTAACACAAAGAGTCAAATTTCACAAGAAACAATTTGCATTATTCGTTGAAATCAAAATGGAACAAGAGATTCTTTGTGAGCTGTATTTAGGTGTAAATTTGCTTGAAATTAGTTGCTAATGATAGACTTATGTTGGTGTAAGTGATAGAAGAAAATTATTATTTGAAATAATGAGACAAACCATATGAAAGCATTTGCTTTAAACAAAGTGCTTTGACATCTTTCCTTCTATTTTGAGTTGTCGGAACCAAACTAAAAACAATTTTCACAACCTTTTACAGAGTATTAGCGAAAAATATCTGCATCACACTAAAACAAAATTAGAATGCGTTCATAATTTAGCGTATTTTATGCTTGTTAACGAGAGGGTTCGTAGGGGCTATTGCATGTGGTCGGGCTAAGGGACACCCAGTAAAGGAGGGCTTTGTTTTGTGGGTGATGCACCCGGTACTGTACAAGTAGCCTGGCTACCGCGCAGAACTCAGTAATTTTTGCGACCGGTCGACGACGTAAAAATGCAGGGCAGCCGATAGTCAACGTCATGCCGATACTTTCATGGAAATTTCGTATTTTATACCCTTTGAGAACCCAACAAAGGGTCTCGTTATGTGACTAAATAGACAATTCAGACACACGTATTTCCATACTTGAAAATATACAATCGTAGCAGTCAATTTTTCAAACGTGACATGCAGTTGACAGGTTACTGCAGCCCTACTTGCGTGCACAGCAGTAGCACTACAGCATTTTTTCGACGGGTGGTTCACGTTAAAGCGTAGTTTATGACGACACAGCTAGCGCCGAGCCCGGGGACACCCGCCAGCACAGGGTTTCCAGGAAGCCCTTATATTTATCTATATAACCCGATATGAAATTTTGGAAGCGTACATGCATGATGATAAAAACATGGTCGTAAGCTGCCTCTCCAAACACTTCATTTGAAGAAATACCCGTCCTGTGCTAAACTAAGGGATTTTTTTCTACTACCTGTTTTTTATTTAGAGACACTTCACAAAACTACCTGCGCTGCATTGTCCTTCTGAGCATCGTTATTTCCAAAGGAATTAACCATCTTAGAATCGATGTCAACCATAGTTCTTTTTTACACATTTTGTTCTCAACACGTTCGCTGCCACATGACGCACGTGTACGCCATGTGGTATTTTGCTACATGCATCTCATCAGCTGTTTAGCTATGTTTAATTTCCATCATTAGATCTCACCTCTGATGCACATGTGCGCCTCCGTTGGTGAGACATGGGCTACAAGAGCTACCACTTCGTCAAACCTCAAAAATGAATAAGGTGCAATTTAAACACTCATCAACAAACGCAATTATGATGGCACACGAAACTATCCAGAACGGCGCACCTGTCATGGTGGCAGTGAATGTGGCAAACGTTGCCACAAGCTGTTCGCTTCAGTTGGAATAAATAGGACATAATCCTCTGCTAAGTGCACGCTGACTTTCCCGTTGAGCCGCTGAATCTCATGCTCTTCTCGAAGTAAAGCATATCTTATATCAAGACCACGTTTGAAATTCATGCGACGAGCTGGCCATTGGGTGCAAAATGGCGATACATTTATAATCGGTGCGAAGGTTTAGTTTTACGGCCGCGGCAACACTCACGACGTGCGTCGAAGTGTTTTCCCAGTCAATGCAAAGAAAAATCATACTATAACATTAGAATTTCTTCAAATTTTGCGTGTAAAAAGATACTGTAGAGCTGCTGTTTGCTGAAATCGATCTAGCGCTCTATGAGGGGGACGACTGTAGAAAAGAGATCTCTTCTCGTTTAGGAATTGTGTCGGTCAACGCTGTAATTTGCTTGCATTGTGCAGGAAAATAAGCGTAAAAATGCCCAAATTTTAGCACTGTTGGGATATTTTTCAAGTGCTTAACTTTTGCAGCTAAGATTCGTACACGAAATTTTATAGAGAAATACATCCACAATCGAAGGCTAACACTGAAATGATCAATTCCAGGCACTTTCTTGTTTGTTCATATTTCTCATAAAGCCTCTTGTCAGTGAGCGGAAAATATTTATTTTTGTTATTATTGTGCATTGCAATCATAGCTTGTGTTTGTATCGCCTGCACAGCGAGATCTGGTCACCATGGAAACGTCCGAGAGCTCTTTAATGGCACAATGGCACACCGTCACCTAATGTGCTCAGCAGCGCACAAACACATTGTGGGCACCACAGCACGCAAGCGTACATAGAGAGTGCAATGGTACACGAACTGAGGATGTTCCAGGGAAGAGCTAAAAGTTCGTTTTTTCTCAGAATCGAGCCTAAAATTTGACCACGAAATCGAAATTTTAGCAACGCTGCGCTCCCGGCATTCTCTGAATTGAGTCGCCGAATGTCATCTGCCACCTTCCGAAAATTCAGCTGCCACCTTCCGAAAATTCAGCTGCCACCTTCCGAAAACTCAGCTGCCACCTTCTGAAAATTCAGCTGCCACCTTCCGAAAGTTCAGCTGCCACCTTCCGAAAGTTTAGCAGCCTCAAAAGGGAAGTAGTTTTGGTGTATTTAACACACCTCGGCTACAACAAAAATCCCACCTATGTCGGTGCAATTAATTTTGACTTAGCGCATCGAGACGTCCTACATATCGGATCCTCCCGAGGGAAGTCTCCTTAATTCCTTACACCGAGCCTCCCTTTGGAACTTTAGGCTCTCAGTTCCATGCTGGGCAGCTATACAGAACTTCAGTTCAAGGTGCCGCACCAATTACCTCAAAATTCAAACAGAAACTTCCCTGCAGCCGCAGCGTAGCCAAGTTTAAACGGTCATACGTGAAAGAGGACGAGGTCTTCTTCTCTGAAGTGGTTTTTCATCCCACAAGTCTGTAATTTTCTCCAAGTATGGCCTAATTTATTTGATTTAGTCTATTAAAAAAATACGACTCTAAATTCTAAGAACCTATTGAGAACCTTTTTTTCATTGACTAATGATGAATTTATACGCGAGTGGATAAAAACCAGCAAGGTTTCCCTTTTCCTATTCAGAAGCCAGAAAATCCAAACTATCGCAAGAAAAAAACTTTGCTAATTCCAACACAGTTGACTTTCGGTATGTTCATATCTTTGCAAACGATTTTGAACTGGTATCGATGCAGCGAAAGATATTGGCATACAATTGCAACTTTTTTCATTTTTTGTGAAAAAAATTGTCAATCTTGAAGGAAATTGAATTAGAGGTCATATACAAGCTTAAACTTGGGAGAAAACTAGTTAAAATCGACACATTTTGGCCAATTATGAACTTTTATATTCATAGTAGATATTTGAATAGCCATTGATGTTGTATGCATTATAAAACCCATGAAATTCGGCAGCTTCTACTAAATTATGCAGCTTGACTGCCTCTACAAAATAATTACCAAAATATTCATAAATTTATGTTTAAAAAAATGATTATTGTGTACCTCGGCCTGAAATGTATATTATTTTGATACCCTGAATTTAATATGAAATCAAACGTTAGTTCTTTCTATGACATTAGCATAAATTATGAATTTCTCATAAACCAACGGGAATAACAAATAGCAACAAATTGTAGCAAACCCAATTAAAACTTTCCGAGTATCATTTACGCGCGCAACACAAATCTCTGTAGGAGGCACAGCCATCACGAGAATTTCCCTGTTTGCTCAGGTGATCGCAATTACGCTCGACGGAACTCTACCTGCGTAAGCAATGAGGTGTCCCAAAGTTAAGGAAAAACTTATGCGAGAATCTGGAGCGTAATTTGTTTGCTTTATATTGTATGACACACCGTAGCAACGCGCATAGAGCTAGACTTGCTCTTCCATCTGATTGCTGCGACCTCGAGTTTATTTTTGATCGTCCTGCCTATAGCTTGGGAAGAGAACCAATGTAACTTATGGAAAATGACCTCATATGATCAGATCAGTAGCGCGAGCAGAATATTAGCTCTACTATACGCCATGCAGGCCGCATAGGTTTATTTGTAAAGGAAAATAGAGACCTCGTCACAACCAGCTGCAGAGCTGTTCATCCGATCTCCTCCACCGAACATTCAAGCTGAGAGCGGGCGTTGGCGACAGACATCTGTAGTAGCGCTCTCCTTACAATGGCCACTGCAGTACGTCATCAGATAAGTTTGTACATCTATTTTAAAAGAGTTCAACTTCAGCCATTCTGTTCAGTGTTCTGAACAAGAAGAAAAAGTTTTTTTCGTACCCTAACCGAGGTTTCATTTCTTACACAAATCATTTGCCATGCAACGGCCTCTGAAAGACTGTGTATTGAGGCCTTCTTTTAAAAGGTAAGAACACATTTGAATTTTGTTCAATGAGTGATGAGAAATATGTCCCAAATGAGGGAAAATGAAGTTACGATTTCTTAAGCTGGCATAAAAAAGTTGCCATGCCTGGAATGAAGGGCGATTTTCATTCAGAGCTGGGAACGTGAACCAGAATATTTTATGAGAAATATTATACAAAATCTAAGATATAAGCTGTTTAAGGGCATAACCCACTGAAGCGTTATCTAGAGCAGCCATTCTTTCTGTACATTGACCTGAGTATCTCAGGATAAAATATGACAGCATTTTATCCGTAGTGAACATGTTTATATTTTCGAGTGAGGCTTGTAAAGTGCGTTGATGTAAGAGAACCGACTGTGAAGTTCACAATTTTTCTGGATCAGAACAAATGTGAAATAACTTAATTAACGAAAAAGGCTCAGAATTACGGTAACATCATTTACTGGTAACAAAATAGGGCATGATAAGCCCTGAATTGAAGAATGAAGTTGCAAACAAGAAAATAAAAGAGATACAGACGAATATTGACGAATAAGAATTTGCAGGGCAGAAATTGTCTGTTTGCATCATCTGCAACGGGAGTTGAGGAGCTATGTAAATGTGTATCACTAGTACATTACCTCCATCTCAAACCGATCAGTTTTCAAAATTCATAGAAATTAAACTCAAGAAATAACGTACTTCATTTTTAATTCAAGAACCTGCGTCAGAAATACACACTTTTGAGGACCTGAAGCGTCAAATAATTTTTTTTGCTAGATGGCCGCAATGAACCCCCTCTACAGCCTCGAAGTGGCGCGATAGGCGGGCTGGTGCGGTGCACAGTGCGGTGGAGTGGCGCGATAGGCGGGCTGGTGCGGTGCACAGTGCGGGAGACAGATTACCGATGTTTATGGGAGCCACAAACTGCGGAGCTTCATAAATGGAAGCCATAAACAGTGGTGCTCTATAAATGGCCTTGCATAAATAGAGCGCTCTCCGTCGTCTCGCGAGCAGTCAAACGCGGGGGCAAGAGACTGGACTACAGACATCACTGAGTCTCGAGTCGTTGTGAAGCGTGGAGGGATTTTTGGTGCGGTGTATTAGTTCCTGTGTTTGTGTTGTGTGGTCCCTGTGTTTGTGTGGTGTGAGGTCCCTGTGTTTGTGTGGTGTGAGATCCCTGTGTTTGTGTGGTGTGAGGTCCCTGTGTTTGTGTGGTGTGAGGTCCCTGTGTTTGTGTGGTGTGAGGTCCCTGTGTTTGTGTGGTGTGAGGTCCCTGTGTTTGTGTGGTGTGAGGTCCCTGTGTTTGTGTGGTGTGAGGTCCCTGTGTTTGTGTGGTGTGAGGTCCCTGTGTTTGTGTGGTGTGAGGTCCCTGTGTTTGTGTGGTGTGAGGTCCCTGTGTTTGTGTGGTGTGAGGTCCCTGTGTTTGTGTGGTGTGAGGTCCCTGTGTTTGTGTGGTGTGAGGTCCCTGTGTTTGTGTGGTGTGAGATCCCTGTGTTTGTGTGGTGTGAGGTCCCTGTGTTTGTTTGGTGTGAGGTCCCTGTGTTTGTGTGGTGTGAGGTCCCTGTGTTTGTGTGGAGAGTTAAGTGAAACCACTTATTTCAATTTTTATGGAACTTCTCGTTATCGACAGGAACATTGTTAGCAGAATATATTATTAGCGATGATAAGAGTATTACCTAAAATAACCATTAAATTAAATTGATGACAATATTATTTTTAACAGCAACGTTAATATCAACATTGGTAATAACAGTATGAACAATTTTATGAATTAAAATGACAAAAAGAATATTAACTATGAATTAAAAAATAATGATAGGACTTGTTTTATGGCCTTTCCTGCTAAATTATGGCGGTCTAAGGAACCGCTAATTTGATTAGCAGTAGATCTGCTAAAGTATTGCGGAATTGCTTAAGTTTTTACATTACTGAGGTAATTTCAAAGCGTGTGCGTATGAAACTATTCACATGAGCCTCTGTGTTGTCAGTTGCATCTCGAAGATAAACCACCCAGAAAAAATCAAGGATTTTTTAAAAATACCTAAAAATAATAACGGATCCTTTGATAAATACTTCAAATAAATTCCGGTTTCCTTAAAAAACAAATAGATTACAGACTTTCAAAAACACCCAGAATAAATCACGGATACTTTCACGATTTTCGCCCACGTTTTCTGCCCGTGTTGTCACAAAGGCTCGCGATGGACCATTTCAACTTTTTAGCTGCCTCTTCGATAACCAATAATCCCGAGGCGACATCTGGTCTGAGCGGCCAAAATTAAAGATAACTATAGACGGTCCAGGGAAAAAGTTAGACTGGGGCGTGCTGGAAGCATGTGTGGCTCAGCCATTGGTCGCTACTGGGCGAGCGGTAACGACGAGCTCAGTAGGAGCCGCATGCCATAGGTCTTACCTTAGTGAGCATGGCCATTGTTTTTAATTAACACGTTCCCTGCCACAGTCCGCACACGTGCATCAAATGGTATTTTACTACCTTCAGCTCGACTGCTCTTCAGCTACGTTTAATTGTCATCATTAGTTGTTGCCTTTGACCCACATGTGCGTCTTCGTTTCATCACACTGGCGTGTATTTAAAAAAGCAATTCATTGGGAAAGGTTTTTAGACAGCTTAATTAAAATGTTTGTTGAATTCAAAAATGTCATTCGTTTTCTCCGGTCAGATCAGGTTTTAAGATATCCGGAACAGAAATTAAAGAGCTACTTGTGAGTTTCCGTCAGCTTAGTGGATTTGTGTCGGTCAAAATGCATTTTATGTTGTCTCATCTGGACCGTTTCCCACAGAAATGGGGAGATTCAAGTGAAGAGCGGGGTGAAGGCTCTCTCTCTCTACGTGATTCATAAAATGGAAGGGCACTACCGAGGTCGGTGAGACGTAAACCCGCTAGCGGATTACTGCTGCTGCTGCTTGAGACGAGATGGGGCGGCTGTCTAACACAAGACGAAGTCTCTGAAAAGACTATTCGTCCATGAACTGCTTCTTCATGTAATGTGTAACATATTGGAATTTATTATGCTATAATTTCAGTTTCATGTTTCACTTAGTGATTGGTTAGCCTAGGAAGTCAATTGCATCATAATTCACTTATATAATTCCAATAAGGACTTGTATCTCCAAAACCTGATCTGACTAGGAAAACAAGTATGATTTCGGGATGCAGCATAAAAATTGACTTAATTAAAATCAGTTATCAGATGTCTGACCTGGACAGTTTTGCAGACGAAGCACAGCAGCAAGTGCTTCCATTTTGTACAATCATTAAGATAAGAATATGCAATTTAAATACTTATTAATATGGGACATGGAAAAGAGAAACTATACGACTTTTATTCTGGCAGTGACATAATGTGTTGAAGGTAGACCCGAGAAATGCTTGCAGTCTACGTCCTAAGCGTTAGTTATTTTCCTGTCAATAATTTCATAGCTAATAGATTAACATCTCCGCACTCCCTAGGTTAGTATCAGTGATACTGAAAATAACATTTTCTCATGTCAGGGTTACCGTATATAAAAGGGTATCTTAAGAAACCAACATCATTTGACCGCCATTGTTGGTGCGCCGCGTCCACTAGTACTTGTCGAAATCAGTGAATGAACACAAGGCAAATACAGGAGAGAAACAGGCAAATTCTCCAGTTTTTTAGCATGTCCCACAAACAGGTCACTCCATCAAATGACAAAATTTCAAAATTTTCCGATACTACAAACCAATAAAAGAAAGAAGACTTTGGGATCTAGTTCCCTGTCTCGTGATTTAAACTCGAATGATCGTTGGCACAACATCTCGGAAATCTAAGAACTCATCGTACATTCTTTATTGTAAAATTGTTTTAACTAAACGCCCCAATAATACACAAAAAATGAAAATAAATGTCCCTTCTTGTGTACTAGATACCCATTTACCCAGTATAGCTTCAACCTCTGAACAATTTTTCTACCTTGAAAACGACTCTGCAGAAAGTCGAAAGACCGGTCAAAGCTTAAAAAGTCTGGAAGGTGTCTCTCGGTGAACCTTTAGAAGTGAACCATAATTTCAATAAGTATGTGTATTATTATTATATAGTTCGATATTCATGAGCGTCAGCCTCGCTTCTACCTTACAAGCCACCACGTTTATTACTGCATCGACTGTAAAATACTGTAAAAACTGTAAAAACTTACGAGGGCGTTGCATCGCGTTAAAATTCACGAAGTTTTGAGAGAAAAGTTGTAAGACAAAATTTTTAACGAGTTTTCAAACCGAAGTTTGCGCCGTACTACCTTCACCTCAACAACAGCAAATTAGAAAAAAATACTTCTGACCTTTGTTTGCTTCGTCTCGAGCAAAATTTTAAAGAAAACCTTAAATATTTGGGAGTTTTTAGGGGGAGTTGCTGGCCTCCAGGGGCTTTCGACACGTTGTTGTTTCAATGGTGCCAGAAAATACGTTCATTAATGTCTCTTTATTCCACAAAACTATCTTAGTTATAAGGCCTCTGGTCTACGAGCCGAAAATGCTTATATTTGTTATTACTGAATATTGCAAGCACAGCTTGTGATTGGATCGTCTGGACAGCGAGATCTGGTCGCCATGGAAACATCCCGGACCTCTCAACTGGCACAATGGCACACAATGTGCTTTGCAGCGCACAAACACAACGTGGGTACTTCGCCACACAAACACAGTGTGCTCTACAACAAAAAATACAATGTTAAAAGCAGCACAAAAGCACTGGCGTCGTTGGTACACCAATACACAGGTACTCACACGGTACAGGTACCCACACGGTACAGGTACCCGCACGGTACAGGTACCCGCACGGTACAGGTACCCACACGGTACAGGTACCCGCACGGTACAGGTACCCGCAAGGTACAGGTACCCGCACGGTACAGGTACCCGCACGGTACAGGTACCCGCACGGTGCAGGTACCCACACGGTACAGGTACCCGCACGGTACAGGTACAAGGAACTCAAGCGGACACAGGACGCAGTAGTGAGAGCCCTCACGACGCTTTCGAGTCTCCAGGGTAAAACTTGTCCCGTCTGGGGAGGACGTTGGAATTCCAGGGAAACTCTCCAGTTACCTCACTGCAACTGAGCGCTGCAACGTAAACGTGAACAGAGCCTGTGCGTATTTTTGGTGAGCCGGGGAAAGAATTTCCCCCCGCTTTGACATTCTAATAGGTCCACGGTAGTTGAGTACAAATTGACAATGTCGTTCAAGGGAATTGCATAAATCTCTGGAGAACTCGGCAGCTCTTCAAAATAAGATTTATGCGTAGGAAAGAAGCCCGATGCAAGAATGGTGTCAAAATGATGACGAAAGCTGGCGTGGTTAATTACTCCGACGACAAAGAATGACTTGGTCCTGAAATTTTTTTCTGTCTAAAATGAAAACGGTGAGACTTCATGCAGAAAACTTCGAGAAAACACACGCAAGATTTCAAAATGAAAGAAAAAAATGCGACGACAATAAGAGTGAAAAGTGTTGAACACCGTAAATGACAAGTCTCACCAACATCAGTCGCGGTTTGGTGACTGTTCGGCTCTCAACACCAGGTAACGAATGTCAGGGAAGAAGCACCCGATTCAGTAAGCTTGTTGATGTTTATTTTTTGGTTCATCCGTTCATTCAAACGAGGAAACATCAAACAAGAAAGGTTAGTGTTCAGCGAAAAATTTATACTAGGATCAAGGGTTGTTGTCGGCACTGTGAATGCTGGAGGGGAACTCCCCGTAGAGTTTTGTTTTGCTCAGGACCATGGCTTCTGCACCCAGTGTATCATCACGTATGCGTCGTGTATGATTTTGCATACTAGGCACGGTTATTTACATGCTATGTTTGGTTTTGCACACTCTGCATGGCCATGTATACACTAAGTACATTTTCATACATTATGTATACTCACGCACACGCTGTGTACGTTTCGTACACTTAGTGAAAACTGACATACCTGTCACGTACATGTGATATTTATCAAACGCGCTCGGCCACGCCCAAAATTAAATCGTGTGACACATTGAGCCCGCTGAGTTGACCGCTTCAAAATTCTAAGTATTTTTCTGCTAGTGTCATCAAAAGAAATTGTTTTTAACAATTACACCTACCCTGAGCAACTCCCCACGTCCCAACGGCACACTGCGTTGTGAGTTCGTATATTTGCTCCATTCAAACGTATCCTTACTGGTGCTGTAAATTTTTTCAGCAGCAATAACTTAATTTGACTCGCAGAACATTCAATCTAGGAGTCATCCCGTACAGTGTATTGTGAACACGTGTTGCGTCGAGACGCACGAGGTAAACATGTGTTGCGTCGAGACGCGCAACACCAACATGGTTCTTACTCACTACAGGCGCAACACACGCATCTTTAAGGCTGGGTGCTGCGTAGCTGTAGACTTATAACTTGAAAAATTTATTTTCCACAAATGAAGCCAGGAACTTCTTGGTCTTTTGCAGAACTTTCTATTTATTTTTGGCAAAGTTATCTTAGAATTTTTTAATTTTTAATTTTCTTACGACATGCGTTAGAGCCGTCGAAGAAAAGTGAAACTTATTTAGCCTGGAAACATGTCACGGAATTCAGAGGCGTTCTCCTCGCGTTATTGTGGCTGGTCGAGTGGCGTTCGCAACTTTTTTAGATGACTATATAAAGTTTCCAAAGCAATACTAATTGCATCGTGAAGAAAACGTACGCGCTTTC
>VOMN01097610.1:0-14489 GCA_014899125.1 Orchestia grillus | reverse complement strand
CCGTGAACTCCTT
Organism: Orchestia grillus; assembly: GCA_014899125.1. NCBI lineage: Eukaryota > Metazoa > Arthropoda > Malacostraca > Amphipoda > Talitridae > Orchestia > Orchestia grillus. The sequence continues at coordinate 14,476 of VOMN01097610.1, read as the reverse complement.
GTAACTCTCGTGAAATCCTGTTAACTCCCGTGAACTCCTTGTAACTCCCGCGAACTCCTTGTAACTCCTGCGAACTCATTGTAACTCCCGTGAACTCCTTGTAACTCCTGCGAACTCATTGTAACTCCCGTGAACTCCTTCTAACTCCCGTGAACTCCTTGTAACTCCTGCGAACTCATTGTAACTCCCGTGAACTCATTGTAACTCCCGTGAACTCCTTCTAACTCCCGTGAACTCCTCGTAACTCCCGCGAACTTCTTGTAACTCCCGTGAACTCCTTCTAACTCCCGTGAACTCCTTGTAACTCCCGTGAACTCCTTGTAACTCCCGTGAACTCCTTCTAACTCCCGTGAACTCTTTGTAACTCCCGTGAACTCCTTCTAACTCCTGCGAACTCATTGTAACTCCCGTGAACTCCTTGTAACTCCCGCGACCGTCTATGTGCGGGCCGCCAAGAGCTCATTCGTTACCCCACGCATCATGCAGGGTCGAGAGCGGCCCGTGATCTTGCGAGGAGCTCCGACTCTTGGCAGGTTGGAGAGTGCCTCAGTCTCTCGGTGCTGCCAAACTATTGCCCCAACAGTTCAGTGAAGAATGATAACAAGTTCAACAATTGATGTAAGGGTTGATCCTTTATTACAAAGACCATTTGCTTTCGAAAAGCTTCAGGTATTTTTTGACTCTCGGTGGTGCATTCACTGAGCATCTATCTTTAACTAAATCTGGAGAGGTAATGATAGTGCCGATCGTAGTTTCTTCACATCACATGTGATTCTAGAAGTTTCTGGAAGCTTTATAAAATGTTTTTATTCAATGTACTTCAATTGTGTAATAAAATTACAATAACTAAATATTTTATAAATTTTGGTTAAATGCTTTTGTCATAAATTTTTTTTTGGCTAATTGCTACTCTGGTTGTCATGATATGTTATTTTATTGTATTCAAATGTTCATATAAATATAAGCTTCTTGAACAAAATATTTGTAACCTTCTACTAATATGATGTAGGATTTTCACAAGCACAAATAGTGGTGGCAATTCTAGGCACCATTATAAGAACCGTAATGTACACCTTGTCGATTTTAAATCACTCTTGCATTTACTGATCTCGTAATGTGGCCAAAATACGTGAACAATCTGCTCTACGTCACACTTGTTGCTTTAAGTGGTTTCACTATTTTTTATTGGGTTCATGTCTGGCGACTTAGCTGAAAAAATGCACCCAACAGATGCCGTCATGAAGGATAGGGAAAGCAACTTGTCTTTCTTCATTCCGAAATTGAACAAATGGCAAAACTTGGTTGTTTAGCAACTCAATGTAGCCATGTTGGGGGTTCATTTTGATTGATACTTAAACTAAAAGACGTACTTCTGTTTAGTTGAAACAACCCCAGAACCTGACAGACCCTCCTCCTTCTTTCGTCTCTTGCATACAGGCTACGTTGAAGCCTACATGAGATCTTCGATGAACATGGCGGCGGACATCATTGCTGTAGGAGCAGAATCGTGATTCATTTGGCCACATGACACTTTTCCACTCCTCAAAAGTCTAATGTGCGAGTACTATGGCCCAGTTTGAACGAGTGGTCATATGGGAATGAATTAACATTATCCGTTTACTAACTACGCTAGAGAGCCATCGTTGACGTTTCGCAGTAGTGCATCCTTGATGAAGAGCGATTCCGGCTAACAAATAGGGACACACAGAGGCGGTTCCTGTTGGTTAAAATTTTCTTCCGACCACAATTTTGCCTTGAACTGCCATATGTACTGGATTGTTTTCATTGTTAGTAGAACCGCATAACAGCGCAGTATAAAACACTTACGAATTCCTCTACTTCGTTCACTGGGTTTCCCTTATCCGATTAAATGCAACAGCCCTTTTTGCCATTCTGCGACGCTTTGCTTTCGTCCTATCGTTGACGAATATCTAAGAAACCCGTTTATACCTAGCCAACTCTGCATGAAGACTGATGCCTGTTCATAACTTGTATATAACCTAAACATCGGTCAAAGCTTTGAAAATCGATTGATTTAGGTAGCTAATAATTTTAGCTCGAAAAATGATAGGTGACTAATTATTTGTCCGAGAAGCTTATATATTCTTCGAACTACTTGTACTCATTACCCTAAACCAGAGCTCGAAATTTTCAAACTGCATCAAAGATAGAGTTGTGCATGTACTCATGTGTAGGCAATACGTCCAGAACGTAAGGTTACGAGAAATAAATTGGAAGTGCTTTTGAGGAATGAATTAGAGACCAGAGTGTCCAGCATTTAATAGTTTGGGACGTAGGAAAAAAGAGCATGAGATCCTCAGAAGTATTTAGTGACTCAGCGCACATTCGCTGGTGCTTACAACGCTAGCGCTGATGCGTGAGACAAACTTCAGCAGGATAAACTTTAATTAAGTTTGTCTTAAACGTCATGGCTCTACAGAGGAGACCGTGTCATGATTTTCGATGAGTTCACTGAATGAAAATTGAATTTACTCGTGCTTTGGCTACGAGACAAGCAAATTCAAAGGAAATCGAATTAATTCACCTAAAAGTTAAGGAAATTAACCATGACACGTAGCTCAGACTCGCATGAAAAGGGTGAAGTAGAGTTTATCGCAAGCCTGAACGAGACTGTCTTGATTTGAACTTTTTTCAATTGAAAAACGGATGTTCACTAGAACATACACCTCACGTTAGCAAAAATCGAAGAATGGTCATTTCATAAGCCCAGGAGACACGCTCGCATTAAATGCATACGTAGTAGGATTTAAGTTTTCAATGTTCTCAGTATCATTTGAATGACGATGAAAACTCCGCATAAACATGCGCGGCGGACAATGGCAGTGATCTAAAAATCTCTTCGCCATTCTAACTGAGCGTGCTCTTCAATTCAGCGTATTCCATGCACGTCGTGGAAATGCATGTATTCCATGCTCATCGTGGCAATTAGAGTTTTGTTTAAATTGCAGGCACTGTGTATAGAAATCGAAACGGGTAAACAATTTTAATTTGCTTGAATAAAAAGTGTTCCAATCAAACTGTCGTTCTTTTGTTTATAGAGCTTAACTTCTAGAGACTATTGCAAATTTCATAACGCATATTAATTTCTTAAATTTTTAACCCGTATCAATTGACATTCTTCATTCTCTGCTAATTTTTTCAACGTCTACAATTTTCAGAATTCCTTGAAGCCTTACTATTCGAAATGAGCTTGAAATTCACCCGCGTTGATGACCGTCTCAAAGTATTTAATTTCAATCACTCAATAGTGCGACAGTAAGCAAGTACGCATGTATCAGAACACAGTACCCAGCATTAAAAGAAGTTACACAGAAAGCGTTGATGCTAAAACTTTCGTTTCGTTTGGTTCGATCAGGTCCCGACGAATCGTACGCGGACTAGAGCGGCTAACTAAACATAGCTGAATCTTTTGAAAAACCAATGATGTTTCCTTACCTTTTACAACAACAACTTCCTGTTTTCCCACGAATTTCAGTTGATCCTTTCTGATTTTACTCAATTAATTTTAACTGTTGTTTCTCCTTCACATTATTTTTGTCCAGCAGGTAATTCTCTTTGAGTAAGACTACGTCACCGAGACGTAAGTACAGCAGCATATCTTTTGTTCAATTGTGTTCTATGGTCCATTATTTTTTCCTGAGCTGTCACGATAACGTTCGTTCCTTTCGTACGCAGAATTCTGCCCCAGTAGACTTTGTCGGACGCTTGTTACGTTTCCAGAAGATGTTTCTTCGACGCCCTTTCAGTGATGAAATATCTTATAAAAAGCAACAGACGCGTAAATTCGTACTCTATCTTCCTCAGCTCGTCAGCACATCATCATGTAATGCACGCAGCACAGTTTCAAGAGCTAACGTTGTAAAAATTATTATAACAGAAACGCTCATCATATCCACTTCAATAATGTTTCACATATTCATAAAACACAAACATATTTATCCTCCATAGCCTCCGAAGTTTCAAAGTTCCTACACTGCTAGCTCTCCCACTTTATTCCGCCTCGAGGTAACATTAAGGTCCCAGCATAATTTCAAGAATGTTTCTGATAGCACGCTCGGTTCTTGGAAGGAACCCCCTCGTGAGAATGTACAACTGAAGACCGAGGCCGACGTCTAGCGTTCCTTGCTTCAGAGCCCGTAACTTGACTCCTGTTAGCGCAGATTTGTGACGCCAGTTAGTGATCTTCACTGAAACTTGCGACTGAACGTATATTTGGTAATTAACTGGCTGTTCCCAAGAAATGCTCTTAATTAACTGGCTGTTCCCAAGAAATGCTGTTCATCGGAGCCAACTTGCGAGCGAACTAAGAGGGTCTCTTAAATAGACGGCTGTATCTGCAGAATTACCCTCCCATTTGAGGTTCGTTAGGGGTAACTTGAGAGCGAGCGAGCGCTGTAAAACGTTCATTTTGAATAATGGAGCTGGAGTTGGACTTGGTTTAGTGAACTCTATCTCTTTACTGGCATCGCACCGCTTCAGCTGTGGCCAGCATTTTACTTCATGTTAGGAATCCGGAATCATTGAACGTTTACGAGCATGCTACTCAAGGTCCATAATTGCAAGACTTAGTACTGCCAGTTTTTACATCGTTTTGTGTTAGGGATTTAGATTTGCTCTGAGGAACAGCACAGGTAAAGCGCGCCGAGGGGAAAAGTCAAAATTCGTTTATCAGTGAGTCGGTTACATGGGATATGAGAGAGGGCGGTCAGAAATAATCCAACGAGCTCTCAAAGCATTTGTGAGCGCTCTTCCCAGAACTGCATGAATGGAACTTTACATTTGTACGAAACTCCGTTGTGCCTCATCTAAACTAAATTAAGCTACACGAATCTTAGACAGAACTATTGCTCAGTTGTATTAATTAACAGCTGGAATACCCTAAACAGTGCTAATTTGAACTTAATTCTAACAAAATTGTTAGATCACCAGAAATTAGCTTCGCAGAATTTTACTTTAATTAACAATTTCTGACAAAACGCATATCGGCCAGTATCTTCATCGCGTTTTTTCTTTTTGTGATGTAATTATTAGAAGACATCCAATTCAAGGTTAAATCTTTCATGAACTTCTTATTTAATTATTCTCGCAACAATGAAAACCCCAATCATATTACAATAGTAATTAGAACCATAAGGACTACAATCATATTGCAATAGTAATTAGAACCCTAAAAACTACAATCATTTTGCAACTGCAATTAAAACCATAAAAACAAGAATCACATTGTCATAGGAAACGGAACCTTAAAAGCTATGTCAACATTGCAATAGTAACAAGAACGATGTTATAACACAAGAACCACGTTGACGAAAAGCTCGATGGCTATAGACGAATTGATTGCTGTCACCGATCCCTTTGCGACTGACGGGACGCCACTTCTCCCATCGATCGCGGCGGGGCGGTAGGACGCATGAGGCAACTCGCGACGGCTGTTTGCACGGCCTCTTAGGGGGCTGCGGGGTCTCTTACTAATATGTGTTAACGGTTACAATTTGTTCATGAAATTTCTGTCATTCAAATGTTCAATGATTAAAGTCATCACTCAATTTAAAAAAGTAACAAATTTGTACGGTTCTGAGCAATAAATGGATTTCTGTTATTTGTAAGATCTGACGAATTAAAAGTAAACTGGCAATTAGTTAGAAGCAAGGGATCAATTTACAATGTTTGTTAGAAGTTGTTAAGGGATTTACAGTCAATGCTAGCATGCAACAACTGTGGTCTATAAGCCTTGTCAATTTCGTCTATGGAGAACCTCAAATGACGACCAAGTCATGTGAAGGACAAGTGTGGCGGAGAGGGACAGAAAGACGCAAGTCTTGCGGCCGAGGAGAAAGAAAAAAGGCATTTTAGCTCCAATGCAAGCGCTTTCCCATTAATGAACGTTTGTTCGAAGAACAAAGGGACTCACATTTGCCCATCCGGTTCAGATCTAATTAAATTAGATAGCAAAAACTTCGAATTAAATTTCACTCACTAAAGTTTTGATAGTCAGTGAAGTTTTGAAGGCTTTTGCTTTAACGCTGGTCTTTAAAATAGCGATGAAAAAAAACTTGGTCTTACGAGCGTCAGATCCCAATTTGTTCTCATCGGAAGAAGCTTTGAAGCAACTTGAAACTGCTTACTGATGCTTTAAATTCAAGTACTGCATAAAAAATCATTACAGATAAGATTTACCTGGACATAACACCAGAAAGTTACAAGATCACCTATTCTTCTTTATTGCTATGCTATATTATGGCTCAAAATGGTGTTTTATATTTTTCATGTCTATTTCTATCTGTACTGCATTTTACTCACGGCTTATGAAGAAGGGGAGAAGTGTCATACCATAGATTGTAAACAAAATAGAAAAATAAAATCTCCTGGGATAGATCAGAAACCTCATTCTCCTCTTGGAAAAGGTCTCAGAGGACTACAAAGTTCCAAAACTCATGCATCTTTTGTTACCAAATTGCACTACCATCCCATTACACACAGCTTAACGCACAACGTGTGTAAAATATAATTGAGGCCGTTCGACGTTCGTTTTTACTTCTCATAAATGAGCTTTTCCTAAATTGACTCCCATAAAGACTAGCTGCACTCCACTAGGCTCCTGAATTGCGTGTTTTGGCTCGCTAGAGCAGAAAGATCGAGTAGATGGTTCTATTGCAATTAAAGTCATGCAAGAGAACGTTTTGAAGCGCGGATTCAGAAAATTTTCTGATTGGTAAGCCGGAGTTTCATTCGGTTACACGATTTCCTTGCAGACGCAATTAAATTCTCTCGGGCTCGACTTAAACTTACCCAACTTACATGCATTTTGCTGTATCTTAGGCTTACACTTCTTCTGAATATATTCCAATCTCGTAATTTTTGAAAGCAAATTTTTCAACATTCACATTTAATGTGTTTGCCCTTGCTACTAATATACTTATCATTCACGTTCAGCTCATATTCCCGAAAGCTTAAGTAACTGCCACGACTAACGTTTTACCATTTGTTTACCTCCAGCTCGCATTCTATGTGCAAATTTCTCCTCGACGAATTACGTTCGTCCACAAATTTAATTGCTGTTCGCTTCTATAAAGTTTAGTTACTACGACTAGTGTGAATTTTTAACTTTAGTTTTATGACTTTAATTTTTAGTTTTATTCACATACCGCAGGATTTCCCATCATCGTCTCCTACGCTGCTCAAGCCAAGTCTGGCTTCACCTTCTCTTGGTTTTATTTCGCGTACGCTTCGAACGTCTATTTTAAGCTTGCATGCAGTGCACGACTCCAGGCACTACTTAGAAGCCTTAAATTCGGGGCACTTCTTTTGATTAAACGTAACTTTTCAGGCGATTAATTTGGTTCTCCATTTTTTATTTTTCTCTGTCAAATTCAAGCTACCACTCTGCATTATCGCAGTTTTAAGCCATCGCGTTCACCAGTTTTCTAATCAGACTCGGAGAGTCTAACGAATGTTCTAATTGGCTCATGCTGTTAGCGCTTGATTATACTCTATTTTTTAGGCACTTTTGTCGTGCAGGGAAGGTTGGACGTATCTTTGTGGGCCGCAATTATACTGAATAGCTGAGGCCAAACAGTGAAGCAATAGCTCCGAATGAGACCGCTCCACGTGATGTAGATTATCTATATTGTTAGACGTATTTTAGATTAGGATTGTTCCTGTATATATTAGGTGTATACATTTTCGTGCTAAGTTAGGGCAGAAAAGTGATATAGCTCGTATATTGTACTCGTACTTATTGAATCTAGCGTCGCAGTAAGGTAAATGTGAAATACTTGTGTTTTATACTGTATTAATAAAAACTTTATATACATTTTATGAACTAAGTATTTTGGACTTGTAATTTAACATGCGTTCATATCTGAGGTAGATGTTTTTGATATCTATTCTGAGCTTGAAACATTTCTGTATATCTTGACTGATATTTAATTAAGGCTATTCCTTACAGCAAGCTAGGCATGCCCATGCCGCGAAACAGGTGACTGACTGCTCGGCGAATTTTTTCTTTTGCATGCTCTCAGTGGAAGCTGTAATTTAATAAAAATGCGGAAGTTATTCCGAAAAAGATTTACTATATGATTAAATACGATTATGGACAGAATGAATGTAAAATAAACAGATTCAGGAGAAAACGGGTGTCAATTTATAAAAATTGTTTGCAGATAGCACACAAAACTTGCGAAATTGCTTCCGGCCAATATAGAGGAGAAGGAAAATTCTCTCAGTTGCAATAAATGCTTTTCTCAAAGCACCAGAGCAAGGAGTGGCCACCCCTGCCATTAATTTTGCAATATTAAATATTTCGTTCCGGTGATGAACGATGAACTCTATTGCCGGTGATGAAGAGAATGCTCTAGTGTTCTCGAAATTCTTTTCTTCTAACATTTTCATATTAATAGCAGACCGGTTCACGAGCAATGAATTTTTAATTGGAGTTTTAAATTTCAATAAAATAAAACAAGTTACTCTCGTCTTTTATGTGATGTATTGAGTTTAATCATTTACCATAATCGACAGGGTGATGTATATATATTATCAGTTTTGTACAAGTCATGAGAAGAAGCAACGTGATTTTTATGTGTTGAAATCATTTCAAAGTTTAAACAGTGTAGTATTAATTACATTAATCAACATTTCACCTCGAAGAGTTCTCATAACAATGCCTCTGAACACCCGTGAATCTAACATGAAAAGATACTTAAATACTGGTAGCATTGTCCGTGGAGTATTTGATTCCATATTGGATCTCTAGTACGCCTGAAAGCTTATACTCCGTTCTTCTCCGGCAAAATTTATACGTGGCTTGGGCACCAGAATACCAATGATGGCAGCTCCCTTTTCCAGCTTAATTGTTCCTTAACTCAGAGGAAGGAGGTCTTTCATCTTTACATTTTACTTCATTATGAGAGCTTTACGAGATTAGTGCTCAGCACAAATGAGTTTTCCTCTAGTTTTACAAGAGAAGTTGTAATAGCTTGCAGGTTATCAGCCCAATATTTCCTCGGGAATTTAAGTTTTGTGTAGTTTTTCCGTGTGTGTGCAAGGAAGGAAAAGTGTGAAATCTTCATCAATATTATATATCACATAGATTGATGAATTTGAACTATAAATAAACTGAAAAGCACTCTTCAGTTCAGCCTCTCCTTCTGTTTGAGATTCCCTGTAACGTACAAGGAAACTCGATTTTAAATTTGAGGAACTCTGTCGATTACAGAAATTAATTTTTCATAGGCTCCGTATTCTTCATTTAATTCTTAGATTTGGGCTACGCAGATTATTTTTTAAATTGCTTGTTACTCGAATTTTTCCTTTCATTTTTAATTAAACATGACCGTCTGACTTCCCTAGCTATTTGGCGAAAGTTTTTCGTTTTCATCGTTTGGTTGGCTGCTTGTTTACAACCTGACCTAAGTAACTTTTTTTGTTGAATACAAAATTTTTCGCTTTTCTTTCTCCATGCAAAAAACACTAATCTTTATAAGTGAGCAGTTCTGCAAGTTTCCGCAGTTAATCTGCATGTCCTCTCACCAATAACTTACACCATCAGTCAAGTCACTCATGAGAAGACGCTGATTTTTAATTAGACTTTACCTCAGGAAGTTTTTTTAATTGTACATTTCGGACAACTTTCCTCATTACGGAGTTCAAGGCTAATTTAAGTGAGTTAATGTTTATAATAACACCCTTGTGTAAGGTATTGTCATGTGCCACATAACGACGATTATTTTTGTCTCAGATATGTTGCTATTGTGAAAAGTACTCACGAGAAACGAGTGGTCTCTCTCTCTACTCCGATATTCGTATACATATTGTGCCTGTTTGAACTTTAGGTCAAAGATTATAATCGGAATGCATCCCTTTTTAATTACTATCCGTAATTAAGATGAAAATATTGTTCTAAAATTTCATTGAGATTAAATTAGTCGTATAGGAACATACCGTCGTCTTCTTTTTCTAAAATAACAATCATTAGTTCTCGTTTATTCCCGTCACAGGCTTTTCTTCGTGCAGTAAGGAATGATTGGTGTTTCTTTTTCCTGATTTGTCAGAATTTTAGTCATACTGCAATGCATCAATTCAATTTCTCGTCACATTATTCCTTTTCTGATGTGACAACGCCCACAGGCCTTATAAAAACATCCAACTTTTCATGTGGAACTTTTCAAGGATGCACTTAGACGTTACGAAAGTGTAGGCTTCGGCATTTTACGGCCGTTTGAAGGTCGCCTGAAGAATTTTTGCTCTCTAAAAATACTTTATTTCCTCGCTCTGCTTCACACTTCGTAAAATGGCATGTACGGCCCTTTAAGTAGACCTTAAAAAAGACACCTAATGGGCTTTAAATCGAGCCGTAAAACATTCATGACAAGGGTCCTTGTGTGCTCATTTTACAGGATCTTCACGTCAAAACAAAGCCTTTGTCGCTCAGACATCTCCATAAATAGGATGAGAACAGCTGCGTCAAGAGTGAGATTTGCTAAAACTGTCTTTTAGTGTTTCAAAGTGAACTTTTATAGTAATACCTTTCGAAGGACGGTAGCCCATATAAAATGTCTGCTGCACTACTTCATTCAGTCGTGTAATATAAAGCTAACTTAGTGCCAAAAGAGGTATAAAAAATTAAAACACAGAAGCAAACCCTAGTTTTAACCTGAATTCGAACTTTACCTAGATGAATGACTGTTCGTATTGTTCAAACATCATCGTAGCTTATGCTAGTTTCACGATAAATTCAGTCATCACATGACAGTTTTCTATGCTATCAAAATAACTACGTGCTCATGAATTTTACAAAAAATAATTATTCACAGCCTCTCATTAATAATTTTTAAATGATATGACATTCAATGCGATTGCAGCCAGCGGTTTTGATACCAAGAAAGGTTCTTCAAAATACTGTTACAATATCGTCAAATTTAAGATACTATACATAAGATACGATGTAAATAAATTTATGTCTGGAAAGAAACATAACATACAATTGAAAATAATGAGGTTTAAATAATTGTATGCAATAACTGGGTAAATGAAATATAACTAAAAATAAAAGAATGAAATTTGTACTAGAGAAGGAATGGGAGACGACAATTTCAAAATTCCCGACCATAAGGTGCCCTCTCAGTTTCTCCCGCAATCCCTAGGAGTAAACTCTCGTCTTCACACAGAAGTCCAGGAAATTATTTCTAAGCCCTGAATACAAGCTGAACACAACGGAGAGCTTTGTATTGCAGCAGGATGCCGCACAATCCCGCAAAGCTCGAGTAATGCAGCGAATGAAGGCTGCAAATTTTGAAGATCACGCAACGCTAACTATTCAGTGTGCTGACTCCCCTGGTGTCAATTCATGCACTAAAGCTTGTTTTGTTCTGTTGAGAGATCTGTCAGTGAATATTGATGTATAGAGAATGCCATAATTGACATGCTCTTTATTCGTAAAAGCTCTAATTCAGAATAATTTTCGAAGTCCATACATAGTAATTGACGAATTTGTACTCTGCATCATTAATTCGTAAATGCCTTTCATCCCAGCAGATTTCTGTTTCGCCTGTTGCTGATGTTCTTTAATCGTGAATTTGAATGCTTCTTTCCTTTAGAGAATCATTGAAATTTTGTATAGTCAGAGTTAAGGACGACATGAACCAGTTCTATTCATGTCGAGTATGTGGACGATTTAGAAGAGGGTAATCACTATAGACCTTCTGTTTGCCCTATCGAGTTTAAACTCGCGTTGATGACACAGCAGATGTTGACGGTGACGATCACGTTGATGATGACGCACCAGTGTTGCCAGATCAAGCACTCCGCTATCACTCTCATCACTTTAGGTACAGAGCATTGATAGCATTTGGAGGCATCGTTTGTAAAAAAAAAGAATGGGAAATGATTTTCCAATTTAAATAAGGTGTTTTCAGCTGTAAAGTAACATCTTTTATTTGTGTCTCTTTTTCTGAAACGCAAGTCTGCCTTCTATTACTTCATGCAAACTGTATTTCTATTGCATGTCTTCTCAGTTAGAACATCGAAAAGTTTCATTGCTCAACAAAATTCAAAATCTTCTTGACGGAATAAAAATTTGAAGTCGTACGTACGCATTAAGAAATATGAATATTCTTCAAAAGCATGGCTCCCAATTCCTCGTTTTCCTGACACTTTTTTCGCCTAAAGCATCACGCTGACCTCAGACCAGCTTCAGATTTAGAGAGGAAAAACAAATGCGTAAATTAACCACAGTTTCAAAGCGACACAATGATCAATAGACGCGGGAGTTTTTGATTCATTTCAGTTTGTTAAAAGTAATTGAGAAATGTAAACATGATGAGAATTAATGAGCAAAATAAATAGTATCAACTGTCGAATAACATATTTGCTATGATTCAGTTCTTTCGTTAGAACACAGATTTGATCGGCAAAATAATAAAACAAATGTTACTCTAACTCGGAATCCGGTTCAATGAAAAACGAAATTCTCCAAATTTGAAATTCCCACAAAAACCATTGAAACAAATTACATTATTCACAACCCGAGCTCGGGCAAACAAATCATGCCAAGAACAATGGCCAATTCAGATGGAATATATGCAAGCGGGTGTCATCCCAAATGGCATTCAGAACCTTCCTGAAGCAGGGTTGGAGTTTTCTTCTCTTGTGTTTACGTCGGCGAAAGTTTTGAGCTCTCGCAAGTTTTTTTGCCCTCGATATTTCCTGGCACTGGGAATGTTGTGCCTAATTAGAGATATCGCTTGCCTTGAATGGGACGCTGGAACTTTGGTCTTATTCTTTTGGGGACGAATGAGAAGAGCTATTAAGAGGTGGCTTTTTATGGACGTATTTTGAGAAGGATGAGCTTCAAAAACAAAGCGATCTTAATTAGTAAGTTAATGAATAATGGTCGTTGAAAATTAAATCCACTTCATATACCTTTTAGTCATATTGCAAGATGTCTAGCGAACACGTTTGAAAATACATCAATAAAAGATGTTTTTACTCCAGGTATTCTAGATGAGGAAAAATTCATTTCAAATCTTTTGCTTATCATGAAATAAGAAATTTTGGGTCACGGACATGAAAGTAACGGAGCTAAAAAATCACATTGACCAATTCGCCAACATGAGCGGCTCCGGCTTATGCATTTATTCATTGAAATTTAGGAAATCGATGAAAATCTCTCCCGTGCCGAGGTTTCTGTAAAGCCTGTAGTGTGTCCTGATCGCCATCTTGATAAAGCAAACTTTCATGAAGAGAACCAAGTTAAAAAGAGGAAATCTTTAAAACAGAGACGGTTTCCTTCGGTCTTTTCGGACCAGGATTTCTGATAAAAAAGTTCCTTGATGGGATCTAAACTAAGCATGGAAATGCGAAGTCGGATCTATTTTGTGCAGCGACTCAAGACCCCTTCTCATATCTCTGCCAGACCGGTTCTATAAATTCTACTAATTAAATGCGAGGAAGGTGAAGTGTGTCCTATAAATTCTGTGGCTAGAGAGAGAATATATTATCTTCTTTATGACCTGTCGGCCAAATCGTTCCCATACGAAAACAGAAACTACGATATCGTTTCTACAAAAAAGATTCTTGATAAATATTACGGCAGACTTGTGATCTGATTTTCATACCTGCCTGTCTGGGAACTGAGTCGAAGAAACTTTAACGTAACAGTGAATGCTATTAATAAGTTGTTTTTATGTATCTTTTTTAATGTGAGAGTGAGCAACTGAATGCATGAGAGATGAATGGTTTTCAACATGTACATTTTATGAAGAAAATATTGTGCATTCTCAGTGACGGGTTCGAAAATGCGCAATTAGTGATCAGAAAAAGCAAACAAAAACTCGTTCTTAGCGATCGTAATTCAACACGTATTTGCTGAATAAATCATACGCACGCAAACGTCGTTCTGAATTTGAACAACAGTATCACAATCAATGCTTTGTCTGAGTACGTCTAACAACAGTAGCTTTTTGCTCGTGTCACAGCCTGCGTGTCTTGCAACACAACAAGATTCATCATTAATATCAATCAATAAGCAACGAACTCTGACATTTCTCGAGTGACTCTTCTTAAAATAACTGTTTTTTGATGTTCCTCCCCCTAGCAACGGAGTTGTAGTCGTTCTATTCAAAAGGCTTAGTTCAGAAGGAATGCTTTTCTTCAGTAGCTTAAGGGATGTGAACAAACGAACTCGACTCAAATTGAAGACACTTCAATTGTCTTGCGTGGTAGTTAGACGCCGAGTTAATGGAATTTTTCAGGAGGTTCTAAATTTGATATGAACTATAGGACAATACACTGAAAAATTAATGGCGGTGAGAGTCTTCTGGTCTCGCACAGCCGCACGTGTGCAGAATTAAGGCCATCGCTCCAGCTGAGGCAACTCAGGTTACTTCAGAGTTGGGGTACTGCAGAGTTGGGGTACTGTAGAGTTGGGGTACTGCAGAGTTGGGGTACTGCAGAGTTG
>VOMN01097605.1:0-27636 GCA_014899125.1 Orchestia grillus | reverse complement strand
AACGTAAGGGTATAACCATACAATTTTATTTGACATTTTCAAAAAACCTTGAATCTCATCCCCGTGCCATTCACTTAAATAAATTTAATTTACAATAAGTTAAGCAATAGATAGTAAAGTTATCTACAAATAATCGCTGAAATGACCAAGTATATTGAAGTCTGTCTTAAGAGATCACATTTTCTTTGAAAACCACGGTGTCAGTTTAGAAAACTTTTCACTTCAAGGATACCCTTTGCAAATCGATGAACTTGTGTATTTGCAATTATCAGCATACCATTATCTATGAACTGTTATCATGTATACTAGGATATTGAATGCCAACTTTGGTTTGCTCCTATTACCAAAATAAAATGAAATATAATTTATCTAAATTAATTATTTTGTTAACAACTCGTGAGTCTACTGTGTTCGTTTTTTATTCGCACATAAACAATTCTTGGCAATTTAGTCGAATATTATTTCAGCCCCGGGTTTTCAAAATATGTGGTCTTAATGCAAGAGCATATGTCGAGTACCCGAAACTAAAAATTTGAACAC
The DNA here is from genome assembly GCA_014899125.1 of Orchestia grillus. Classification (NCBI taxonomy): domain Eukaryota; kingdom Metazoa; phylum Arthropoda; class Malacostraca; order Amphipoda; family Talitridae; genus Orchestia; species Orchestia grillus. The sequence goes on along the minus strand of VOMN01097605.1, from coordinate 27,096 downwards.
AAGTGCAATGAGGCTTGGAACATTTCCGTCATATTTCTGGGTACTCAAACTAAGGACGTCAGACGTAGAAGACCGCCTGGACATTTCTTTACATCACAATTTCGTCCTGCTTGGTATAGATTATTCGCTGCTTGCAAAGGATAGAATTGTAACTCGTTTTAGAAAGGCTACTCCATAACGTATTTTTCATTTTTATGTTTAATTGAGCTACATTCTCTGTGCATTGCGTCCGTTCTACATCCATCATTCACTCGCTGATTCGCTTAAAATCCCATTTAAGTTCGTACGATCAGGTCACTAGTTATTTCCATCTGTCAAATCGTCTGGTGTAGCCAGTTTCAAATTTTTCCACAACTTTTCACGAACGTTTTCACTCGAAATAATTCCCATTTTGAACAGTTATAGCCATTAGCAATGCATCAAACGATTGAAAGCCGAGCAGCTCCTGAATAATTTCTGAACGACAGTTTTCTCACAAGTCAGCGGTAAAGCAGAATTTGGTCAATTTCTTTTCTAAAGTTAATTTGCAATCACATGCTCAAATCAAGTGAATTACTTTCCATAATAATTAAGACGTTCAGGCATATCTTGCGCACAAGACAAAATACAAAATGAGTCCGTTCAATTGTAAATAAATGGAAAGGTTACTACTGGATAAATTCTTCCCTCTTCACCAGGTAATGTATGACGTACGAGTTCTACATCCCAATCTAGAACCCATCAGACTCAAAGACAATACATGCAACTGAATTGCTTTATTCAGATACTATCAAAGATTAATACTACGGACGTATTACCTCCAATTACCACTTTCAGATCTCCGCGGCCTTCCCGTCGACCGCTCACGCATTGAAGAATTAAGTCACATTTGATGCGAATATAGATCTTACAGTATGAGCTAGGACATGAAAAATCGGACTAATCTTTGCAGAAGTTCAACTAGAGCGTTGATGGAATGGTTTAACTGCTCCCGTTCAGAGACAGGCAATGATGTCTCGTTAAGGCTCTACGATAGTTTCACGTTCATATTCGAATAACTTTATGATTGTAATCAACTTCAGGGCTCTCAGGTTTACTTCATAATGGATTTAATTCTTTCGTACTCGTCCATTGACTACAACAGACAAATTCATAAAAAAATTTATACTCGCATGTTAGAACAAACGATTTCTGAAGCCTGTGAGTCCACCGTGCTGAGGTGCACTACAGGAAGCAGTTCAGCGTCGCCTGCGGACTGCAGTGCACCTCAACCACAGCCATCACAACCCGAGGGCAGTGGGTCCACATGAACACAGGCCACAGTAGTGCTCTGTAGCACCGCGCACCAGATGAGAATGATGGCAACTGAGGAAAACGATCAACTTCAGAGAAAATATTTATTCAAAAGTTTGGAAGTACAACGCAGAATATCAGAAGATGCGTCTCCATTAGTTAACGAAATTTTGTAATGCAATAACAAATAGAAGTACATTTGCATAAATTTTTATAAAAGATCCGCTACTGAATTTATCAACACGCTGTAATGAAAAAAGGAGTAGAAATCACTTAAAATCTTCACCAATGAAGTTGACAAGTTATAGAAAAGACTTCGAGAGAAGAAAATATTAAGATCCAAATGATTTATTAGATACTTTAAGAAGTCCTGAGCGCACTTAAACGCTAAATAGGATATGTTCATGATTAGTACTTTTAGAACAACCGAGTTCTTGAGTAAGGTCTCGAGTTGAGATATTTAGTTTACCGTCGTCTTTCGTCTTCAAAATGTCTCAATCAATTTTTAAGGTTGCTCACTGCAATGGTCATCTTTAAGGCTAAAGTTTTTAGTTTTAAATCTTGAAAAACACGGTCGAACAGTTGATTCAGCCACAAAATCATCACCATACACTTCCTAAATGTTTTAGCAAGTCTTTGCAGCAATTTCAACTTGTCAAAACAACATGATCACTCGGATATGATTTTATTTTTGCTAACCGATTTAACATCGATAAAGGGTACACGGTATGAGATTTATGAAACTTTGACATAAACAAAAATCATTTATAGTACAAATGCTAAAACTTCATCCGGGATCAAATTAGACCCAACATAGATATGTTGGCAGTCGTAACTAACATTTACTAGCCAGTCGCTCAGAACTTTCCGGCTAACCTAACAGGAGCTGTAGGAGCAATGCCTCAGAATGGCCGCGAGAAAGAGAGAAAAGAAAGAAAATAAGTAAAGATGAGCCTATTCACGGCCACAACTAGCACAAAAACACAGAATAATATTGCTCGAGTTAGCAGAAATTAGCTATGACTCCACGGAGTAATGCGGAAGTGCAAGTCTTGCTAGCGAAAGAAGATGAGCAACATCTCTCTTCGCTTCAGAGGAGAACACCGACGCTCTTGAGACCTCTTGAGACACGCCCCTAGACGATACTTTCCTCGAGGATGCACTATTCATTCGATGAAAACATACATCAAGAGGCGTTCACCAGCAGAAAAAGAAAAACATAAAGTTCAATATGAATAAGTGCAAGAACTTCAATTACAAAACTATAACAAACACACACAAGTTTGGAAATAAAACTCAATGTTTAGGGCATACGCAAAGTGAATTAAACGATAAAGAAAAACTTAAAAAACATTGTCATAAATATTGTTATTAGTTAATCGGTATGAGAGGCTCCTTAGCCACATCAAACGCGATCTTGGGAAAACAAAAAGAAGGGACCATTTTGCATTGACTGTAAGGAACGTATAATTTACACACATATGTGTTCCCACACGGGACTCCCTGCGCGTATAAACAGAAGTTAAGAAGGAAGGGAAGGAGGAAGGAAAGAAAATATAATGAACAATGGGCGAAGAAGGCATGGAAATGAAAAGAAGCAAAGGAGACCGGAAGCTTCAAGTCCCGAAAGCCTGAGGTAACCCAACAGTGTCATCCTGGAGACGCCAAGCACGACGTCTACAACGCATAGGACGGTTTCTGATGGAAAAACAAATATTCAGTATACTAATAGGAAACAGAAAAAATAAATTCTGCATAAAAATTATAACATAGTCCCGAGAGGTATGGACAGACTAGGTCAACAGTAGTGATACGACTTAATAAATATCCCCTCGCATTTAACAAAAACAAAAGAGAGTAGAATACATGACATGATTGCTCCCATTCTAGAGTTCCCCGAAGCGCCGCGCAAGCCATCATTCCCTAGCAGTAAATGCAAAATAAGGTCTATTTCATGTCTACGAATGGAAGCCTACACTGTCCAAAGGTGAACCCCACAGCACTGTCAATGCTGGTGCTCCAACACCTGCTGAGGTAGCTCCGGGAATGCCTAGAGTGCTACGTTTTTTAATGACCGACACACAAGCAACACATCGTCCTTGCAAGAAGCTATGGAATTCTTACCCTTTTCCCTGAGAGATTTCAAACCCTCAAAACACACTGCAGTCAATCTTCACCAATACAACCTTCTGAAGAAGCTGCAAACTCGAGATACAATAAAAAAACCAAGGTAAGACATTTAAATGCTGAAGGAATGAGTCCTAAAAGAAGCTTGGCTAAAAGAGGTCACATTAAAGGAGAGAATGAAAGGAAAAATGATGAATGACACAAAAGAAACGATTGTAACTCTGCACCAGGTAACTGGAATAATACATACACCAGCGCTACGGACAAAAAAAGAAGGATAAATGAGTCCTACCGAACGCAGATTCCTGCACTGCAAGCACTTATGAACTATTTTCCAACAATCTATAACACGACCGGGGAAGCCAACTTCCGCCGTAGACGATAACACGTAATCCGACCGCCGCACCTTGGAAATCCTTGTAACCAACTCATCCTCCGCTCCCAGTCTCCGGCGTACATTAGCCTGACACTCCAACAGCGGCTCACGAGGGGCAACTATAGAGTTCGTTTCTAGTCTTGAGTGAGCATCAACGTTTTCAAAGCATGTCACTCGTTGCACAAACGTGTAATTAGGTTAATTTTCAAGCTAAATTTCATTTCATATCAATACAGGAACGTAAATAACAAACCAATATGACACACTGACGTCACTTTTCTGTAAACAATAAGAGGTTGGGGCTTTGTGGAGCGACTCATCGTCAAAAATAACAATGAAGATATATTAAACCTTACCTAACTGAAACTCGAGTGCAACGTAAAACACTGTGCACACATGACCGAAAAAACCTGTAAAAAAGGAGGGTTAAAATTCCTGTCGAGAAAATGAACAGTTAGTATACAAACATTACACACAATAAAATCTCTAATGTACCAAGTAAAAAAACACTTCAAACGCACAATGGTTACACACATACAAAAATATTTCGATGGCCTAGAACCACGAACATAAAATTTGGGTACAAAAGTAAATTTTCAAATTAGATTTGTCAGTTGCATAGGCCGTCACCGTCAATAACAGCTAAAGCGTGAAACGCACCAATCTTACATCTGACGGCGGCTCGGCTAACATCAGGTACAACAGAGACTTCTGTTTAGTTCAGGAATTTGTGGGATGCTTCAGAGGCCTGCGCGAGCGATTTCAAGCAATATTGAATGTACATTTACGTAACTCCACTCATGATATACTTTACGCAAAATTCAATACTAACTCTTAATGTTTTGAGTTACGAGAGGTCAAATCTACCGCCGACATATTTTCTCAGCGCATCATTCTCACCCAGTATATCGGAGGGATCTGCTTCTCATCTCAGTAGAGGCTGGGTTAGGGAAGGACGGCGACGAAGCACTCTGGCTGAATACTATACGCATTTGACCTCGACGACACAGTTAACTAGCATGATATTCTTCGAGACAACCACCATCTTACAACGTGGACTCCTCACAACGATTATGGGGTCATACAGAGCAGTTTGTTTGCACCTTTCGTATGAAAACTGAGGACACTTACAAGAAAAGGACAGTACTTACGGCTGTTCTTTTACGGAAGTTTGAAATAGGGCTTTTATTCATGCAATGTGACATTCACCCTGCGTGCAGTATCATCCACAGATATATAGTAGCTCATATCGTAAGAGGCATTGGATTTTACCTGGCGTAGACTGATTTAAGCGTCATGTAATAGTAAAGCTTCACAAGTTTAATTCTGTAAATTTGTAATGAATGACACTAAAATTAAACATTAAGTTCCATTTAGATACACTGAATAAAAGTACAAACAATGCGTTGAAAAACGACCGTGAAAAAAACTGATATTCCCAAATTAGAGGTAGATTTAAATTTCGTTAAACATTACCGCATGTTTCTTTCCTTCTGACACAAAAGCCAAAATCACAAAAACAGCTTAATTTTGTTGAAAATGTTAATTTGAATAAGATAGAATATTCTACAACAGCGCAGTCTTCAAATTTGAGGTTCTGCTGCTTCTGCGCAGATTGCTGACAAATCTTACTTCGATATTTGTTAGACATCAAAAAAATGTAAACGTGTGTTGCAGGTTGAATCAAACAGCACGAACACTTGACCCTCTCGCATACCACGGACAAGATTGTCCTCCACCACCGCAGGTGGTCCTCGAGGCCGAGTGGGTGTCATGGCCGTCTCCAGTGGCTTATGTTCTGGTAGAGTGAAGCGCTGATCGGCGACGGGAGTTGACCGTCGGCGAAGGAGACTTTCTTCACGAGAGGGGAGAGTGCTACTGCGATACGTCATGTAACTATTTTAAGAGATCCTACGATACGTCATACATATAAGTATTGTTTTGTTACATGCTACTATACGTCATGTGACGGCAGTATTTTTTGGGGTGATACAATACATCGCAAAACAGCAGAATTTTGTAGGGTCATACAATACATCGTACAACCGAGTAGTATTTCGTAGACTGCTACGACACGTCGTGTAACCGAGCAATACTAAATGGGATGCTACGATACCGCATAAAGCTCTGCAGTATTGATTTGCCTACGAGAATCTGATAAGTAAGAGGCACACCAAATCTTAACATCAGCTCAGTACCTCCGAATACGCTAAAATTGACGCACTAACACGAAAAAAATTGAGAGGCGATATTGGATATTTCATGATAAAATATACAAGACAAAAAAAAAGTAACTTTCGAAATTTAACATCGAAAAATTATTTACGAAGGAATTTTGCCACAAGAAAAATATAAAAGATAAGAAAAATAACTTTTGAAGCACGAAAATAATAAAAATTATTAAGTGTCAATGAGAAACTAATATTCGTTGTCACTTGAAAAAGTTATGCAATTTTAAAATATACCGTCGGCAAGCTACAACACGAAGAAATTGGTCGATTGTGTTAGCTTGAAATCTAAATTTTTCTTACACGTCTCGCTGTTGAAGTACACAGAGATCCTGGTAAAGGACTAAAACTTCTGTTCTTGTTGTTTCAAAACAAGCAGCAGCTAATGAGATCTGTGCTGAGCGAATCTAAAGAATATGAGAAACGACACAAAAAATAACCAGCATCAGTTCGGTCGCACGAGACTACCACTGGCGAGGAAAAGTAGGAGCAGGCAAGAGAAATAAAGCTGCAAAGCGGCACCCACAAATGCCTTCTGTATGTCGCACTGCTACTTCTAAGGTAGGCAGTCGTGTCTCGGGAAAATCTTTATTCACTAGGCAACTGGCGAGAAAACGAACTATCGGAAAATGTCTAAGCAGGTCAAATGATCGATGCAGAAAACTTTGGCGCTTCATTTGTGGCGATATGGATAGTAATACCAGTTTGAAAATATTACTGTAAGGAAATTATGTAGTCCGGATATACAGGGCGAATCAAAAACGCTGGATCCTTTTTAAATTTACTGTAGTTGGTATCATTATTACCTCTTTTCATACTTACGAGGTGAAATTTTAAAAGTTAAATTTAAAAATAGATAATCATGACACCAAATAAAATCAATTTAGAAGGTTCGTTGTTTTTAACTGGCCCTGTACATAACAGCCACACATACACTATTAGTCACATAATAATAACGTCCCAAGGAAAAAACACAAATTTAGAAAAATATCCGTTACGCAAAAAAGTATCGATTTCGCACAATTTAATCAGGCAAGCGTTGATATCTACGGTACGATAGGAAATCTTAGCACTAGAATTATCACAGCCATAGAACTATATATATCACAGAACTCTTCGTTAGAATGCATTAGCAGACGAAAAGTAACCATAAAATTAGTTTCAGCCTCAATAAAGTATTCAACACTTCCTTCCTGAAAGTTTTTTTTACCAAGGTATTAGTCACATAATTAAGGAATTCCAAGGGAATTTTTAAGGAAATACTATACATGAAAAATGACACAAGCCTGGCTGACTCGCACGACTACGCATTGGGAGAATAATCACGTAAATACAACTCAGGGATTGACACGAGCTCAAGTTTAAAATGATGATGTACGTGCATATGTACTGGCAACACAGGACAGGGCAGACTTGCTACGTTGCTCTAAATTACTCATTAGAGGTTCGGCTGATCTTGAGTTAATAATTACCGCACAGCTCGATAAGGGCATTCACTAGACCCGTCCAGCAGCCTTCTACAGAGTAAATCAAAGAAAATAAACTCTTTAAATTACTTTGTTTCGCGATCGCCTATCTTCATATTTATATTGAAAATATATTGAAGCAATGTTCAAAATATGAAAAATATGAAGGCAGGTAATCATGATATCTAATAAGGTAAATTAAAAAGGGTTCATTGTTTTTCACTCACCCTGTCTGTACCTGACATGTCTACAAGGTATCCAGCATGCTGCTTTTGGCTCATGGAGTAACATTTCAAATGAATAACATAACAATGAATCCTGACGCACATTTTGAGTTTGGGCTGTCATGAACAAGTTTTGAGTGACACGGTGTGGTACGCAGAAGTTACCATAGCCTGGACTTGCGTAATGTGGATATAAAGCACGAGATAATGAAAGCGTACTCAGTCAGAACGTTATCTCGCGTAACTAATAGTTAAGATGGGTTTAATGTTCTACTAAGAAGCATATCTTTGCGTAATTGAGACAGCAGAATTCCTGTGCAACACTTCAATTGGCAGAAGAAAATAGTGAAGTTTCATACCCAGCTTAACACAGCTAAATGAAAGCAGGTACCTTTTGAAAGTGTCGTATGGCGCAATCAGAAGAAACTGAAAAAGCCCAAGTCGATAACAAATCGAAGTATGTAAGAAATGGATCGTTGTGGTTTGAAATCAAACTACAACCAAAATTGCACTAAAATGAGTTTCATTCTAACACAATGGCAGAAACATCACTACTTTCGCCTGAGTCGAACAAAGATGCAGTCAATTATTTCAGAAATGGAAATCCTTCAAAATATGAAGGCAAAAAACAGAAAAGAAAAACCTGTGTTAGTTTAGACTAAGCCCAAAACCGCCCTTTGAACGAGTGCAGCAAATTTTGACTTGAGTAGCTATGGTTACATATGAAGAGTGCCAATCTCCTGAGGCATACTGAAGGTAGGCACTATCAAGTGTCATCAATAGTGAAGCTCACAATTATTACTTATCCACTGAGGACCGCTAATGCCTCCTAATCTAGATAGATAAATGGAAGAATACTCAAATTCAGACCAGCCTAATGGGGAAATCACACTTCACAAGAACAGTTGAAAATTCCTAAAACAAAATGGTGCGAGCGACACAGTTATATCTCCTTCTCCTCTACGTGGTACCAGAGAGTAATATATTTTCAAATAAGCTGTTGAAGTTAAGCTCCTGTGATCATCAGAAAACTGTCTTTGAGCACAGTATCCAGCTACAGCTACATTAGTTATGAGTTTTTTCGTCAAGTCATCTAGTGTTTATCTACACTAACATGCTAACTAACCTACAATGTACAGAACTTGCAAAAAGGAGTTTATACCCAAACCAAAATTTGCTACACAATGCAGGTGTGTATACATGAGCATCTGCCTGCTTACCAGCTTGCTAGAAGTAAGGCCATCCACAGACTACTAGTAGTATCCCATCATGAAAGTGAACTCACACTCTCACTTAATGCCTCGGACTGGAGATAAGAACCGTCTCGTAGGTAACTTATTTCCCGATTCTAACATGGACTGAAATTGCTCTTGAGGATGAGATACATTTGTGCAGAGGATTGCATTACGGCATGCTTTTCTCTCAGCCAATATACTCCAGAAAACCTAAGATAAATAAGTGATAAACTTGTCATTTTAGCAGGCTACCTGGATATTATGCATGATCATTTTCCCTGTGCATTGAAGAACCCCCACATTGATCAATCTTAGGTACCAGATTTCTATTTCTATTTAAATTCAAATTGGGACTGCAATTGATTGTAAGCATAACTGATGTATAAAACACACTATATATCTGACAATCAAATTAGAGCCAATGAAATAACTTGAACATTCAGCCAGAAAAAATGAAGATGAGAGGTACAGCTCAAAAGTGACTATTACTAGGTTAGGCAAGACATTATAACTGCTGGCAATCATAAACAGAAGACAAGGAAAGGAATATGATTCTTTTAACATCCATTAAAATACTGTTGAACAATGTATGTTGACTTTGATAAGATGGCACCATACCAGCATGTTTATCATCAAGCTTCGGCATCTGACAACCCATCAGAATTTGCAGTGTCCATTAATATAAGGAAATACATTTATACCACTTATAAAAATATTTCTAGATATTTGAAGTTTTGAAATAGGCACATATTTGGCACAGAAGGGGTATACAAATTTTTGCTATTAATTCTCTTCTTAAAGAGAACGTCATTTGAAACAAAGAATAGAACAATAAGGTTCTATCGGGTTTTTGACCTAATAAGGTCTTGAAAATTTCTATACAGTAAATAGAAATTCAGACACCAATATACTGTTTGAAATGCACAGTTGCTAAGTACTACAGAACAAAGGAAGTGTCTGCTTGGACCAATACTAATTAAAATTGTGCTTGACTGCACAACTCATCAACCTCTTTTTATAAGGGCACAGATTACTCAAAATGAACCAACAGCATCAACTGTAGAGGAAATCGTGGGATTAGCAGTATCAAAGATTAACCAGGCAAAGTGCCAAAACACAGTGTCTAGACAAAAATCTCAGAAAAAGTAATAATAAAATACACAAATGTCAATTTAATTATTGCTCAAGTTTTCTTACTCAATTGATTTAAGCAAAAAATTAAGTGGCAAATTAATTTCAGTATAGCAATAGAGAAGATGTATCCTAAAGATACTTTTAATTCATATGTGTAATGCTTAGACTCATTACCAAAGCCCCTTATAAACTGAGTCAACTTAAATCTATTAGTACATTTACCAAAATTAAATAGTTTTCATAGATTTCTCGATGTCTTTTTTTTGCAAATAATTCATACAACAACCTAAGCTCGAAATGTTTTTTTTTTATATTTTGACCACAAAGGTTTCATCCATACCTTTTCATCAATTAACTTCTTTCCCATACCATCCTTAAGTCAAGACATCAACATCATCCACACTCCCAGGCAATACACCTTGCATAACTGCAGTGTGAGAAATAATATACTGTTATTGACATTTCCTCCTAACATATAAGGGTGCAAAAATTTCAATCACATACTGAGAAAATTGCAGCCTCATTATAAGTCTGAGATATATGTTGCAGCAGTAGGTCAGGCACAGTTCATTTAGCCTGTAATGCCCCTCCATCATTTCTCCATCAAGATACTTCAAACTGATGTCTAAGCTTTAGAGCTTTCTTGAAAGTGATCAACATGTAAACTTCCCACAGTTTATTTCTCAATGAAGATTACTTTTTGAGTAATTAAGATATTTCTAGTTCTTGTTCACAATCTTCTCACATAGCCCTACATACTTACACAGAAAAGCTTTACATTTTTCCCTGTATACCAAAACCCCTCTTCTCATCAATTGCCTCCCATCAACCTGTCTTTGTACCTTTCATTGAGAACTGAAACTCAGTATTCACAACAAAATGGCCAAGACAATTTATCAAAATATTGCATCACTATCTCTTAATTTGATACCCACTTGAACATGAAGTTGCAGTAAGTACAGCATCAAACATAGCTACATGTAATACATTTCACCATAAATAAAAGAAAATGTTATGTTTAAAATGTGTGGTTGGTTCACATTTAAATTGGCTATCTTTCCTTTCATGGGAACCATTCTTAGTTTGTGGTGATACCTAAATACATTACAGAAAGTTTCTATGGTTTTGTCTCACACAATTTCTTATATTTTCTCTAAAAATTCTGAACAGAATACCTATAAACTCAGATGTAAAGGAATATTTTCCCATAAAATAGATTTATACAAAAACTAATAAAGAACAAAATAGTACAGGGTCTTCATAATATCTCTTGACAGCTTTAAAATTTAATTAGAAACATATTTTATAAATTAATAGATATATTAATTTGACTTGTTCCACCTTAAACAACAGCTTTTTGAGTTTGTTTGTTCTACTGTGTTTAATGAAACAAGTTAAATTAATAAACCTTACCAATTAACTTTGTAATCAAATTTTAAAATTGTGAAAAAACCTTATTGATATCCTGTGCAATATGATTTTATAAAGCTTATTTAATATGATGCAAATTCTTGTAAAAAAATAGCTTGCATAAATTCTCAAAAAATAATGCAACAAAAATATACATAATTTTATAATACATGGCCCATCTTACAAGCAATTTTCAACTCACAAATACAATAAATTTTTTTGGAAAGGTAGCTATTTTCTAAATATCAGTACAAGAATGAGATCTTAGCTGTTCAATAACAAGTGAACTATCCACAAAAGAAATAATAGTACCTAGCTTTCTGACAATATTTCATGAGTAGTTTTATGTGACACTAAAGTGAATGCAGAAAAAATGCAGAAAAATGAGAAAAAAACATATTTAAGTCGGATGTAACTAATTACTAGGAGAATGAGCAATGTTCAGGCTCTTGTTATTAACTCCTTGAAATCATTCAAGTATGAAATCATGACATTAATTTCATGCTTGCAGACTGATTTTGTTAACAGTTCAAAAATTATACTTTACAGCCAATATTGACTTAAAGAAAAACATACACAATTCAACACAGAAAGTTTTTCTTCTGCTAAAATACTCAAAATCTAGAACACATTGTCATGCTTAGAAAATTTGAATACTTTTCAAACATTTTTTTGAAATTAGATTACAGAGCAGAGATTCAACTGGAATCAAATATTTGTCATGATAAAACTATCACTTTCTTTCTCAAATCAAATACCTTTTAGGTTACCAACTACAGAGTACTAAACTTTAAAAAGTGCAAAATATAGTAAAGTAGAACAATTAAACTTCAATCAAATTTAATTGGCTATGCATAAAAGCATAAAAAAAATTGAAAGATACTTTTATCCAAGTATGTGTGTACTTCTTCTTCTTGTACAACTCTCAACTACTACAAAATCCAAGAATTGATTACCACAATATGCACTTAGGCTAAATGCATATTAAAATGGAGGAACTTACTGAATAAGAAAATTGTTTACAAATAAAGTAAAACTAGTTTAAACATAAATCATTCAAAAATAATAATGAGCTAAAAATCAAAATAAAATTAAAATAAATTTTTAGCAGTATATCCACATAGTAGTCATAGATGAGCAAATCACTATGTGATTCAACTTTACACTGTTTGAAAGCATTCTTCACAGAACACACGCTCAAGCAAAAAGTGAAACAGCCTTAACAACAGGGGACTACTGATGATTTCCTAATCTCATTGAGACAAGTTTGCATTTCAATCACATGGCAAAAGATGCTGTCAATGAGAAGTACATGCTGCATCACAGAATAATGTTATCTCAGCTCCAGAAACATTTTACAGAATATTTTGATTAAACAAGACAATAGGCAAAATACAATACATATGTAAAGGAAATAACAAAGGAGAATCATAAATTATGGTAATTCTCTTTGTAAATAAAAAAAAAGGGTATAATGGATAAGTTCCATTGTTCCTATTTTTTAACACCTATTAAGAACACAAAAGAAAAAATCCATACATACCCTAGAAAATCCTAGTTTGAATTTTTCAGTTATTACTTAGTTTGAATGAGACTTCACAGATAGTGCAACTAACATTTTTTCATTATTAACTTCAGGAGTACACCTCACCCACAAAAAGTGCTGTGAATCAATGAATGTCCCCTTGTATCAGAAAATACAAAAGGAAAAATAAAAATAAAAACTTCTCAAGTAGGAGCATGCTAAAATGATTCATTGAACCATCATCTACATCTTAGAAAGGGGGAAAAAATGCAAAATGAGGAATAAACAACACTAAATCCTTCAATAATGTCACAGCTACTGTTCCTGAATTTACTGCAAATAACTGATGAAATATTAGCCCAATGATCAGTCCCTTACAATTGTCAACTTGGACTGTAAGTTGCAGCAAGTCTACTTTGAGAGAAACTCAGGAATCATAGCTATACCCCAAAGAACTGAAACCTCAAAAAAATTATGTATTTCAAAGGTGAATAATCTATTTGGCAGGTCTTCCTTAATATCAGGATAAACTTATCAAAATGAGAAACAGTATACCAGGAACAACCTACAGTATCTGCACAATTATAGAGATGAGGATTAACTACAAGTGAGTTGAATGGCTAAAAATAATATCATGAAACTTTAGATCAAGTTCCAATCAAAATAGGTTATGAGTTCACTTCATATTAGTGAGCTTCAGTTACAACCACTTAAAATCTCAATTACAGTACAAATTACAGCAAATTTACCTGTATTAATGAAGCCCGTCATTTGTAAAGCATTTCTCATAAAGTACTAAAGAATTCAACTCCCTATCTGATTTTAGTAAATTTTTCGAAAGTGCCATTTCATTAACAAATCTCAGTGTAAAACATAAATGGTAGTTTTTCCACGAGTCAATCATTAAAAAAGATATATGAAAAGTAGTGGATGAGCCATTGAGTCTACCTGGTTTAGTGTAACTTGGGATTGACTAAAACCAAACTATGTGGCTAAGCAATACTCATCATCTTCCATCTAAAGTAGGCGCAAATGATAGCATAGCAATTTCATTCGAACTTAGAAACTATTAATAACAAATATCTACAGGTTTTATTCATCTTTAATTTGCAATCTATTTGAGTTCATCATCAATGCAAATATAATGAAGGGATATATTAAGTACACTAATCAGTAAATTCAGTTTACAGAAATGAAAGGTAAAATGATCACTAGAAGAGAGAGAAAATTAATGTCACTGCTATTAAATGAATCCCACAAATGAAAGGATATTGAATCATATTCACTGTTGTTCTTAAGTCTAGGTGAATGATGACCAGTTTATGAAATCAATGATGAATAGTGAATGATGAATGAATCCGTCACTAATAAATAGTGAAATGAGAACCAATAAAACACATTAGTTAGGTAAGGTATTTCAAGACAATACACTTGATAAGTTCAACAGCCTTTGCAAAAGAGAGATCTCACAATTTAAATTTCATTCATTAACTCGTGAAAAGATTATTTTTACTGCTACATAGATATAAACAACTAATGTGAGGCAAAAAAATAGTCAAAACTGACTAAACATGGAAAAAATGGTGACTAGAAAATTATTCTCTTCAATTTGTAATAGTAAATGAAAGCAAGCAATAGTGTGCATAAGATGGGTCAAAACAATATGAAAATTAGAATATACAGAGCGTAGTATTAGAGAATTATAAAAGAATATGCAAATTCAACCTATACCGATTTTGAAATAAGGATTAACTCAACAGTTATACTGGAGTACAGCTGCATTTTCATCAGTGGGGAAAAAGAGCTTATTGCTTTACACAATCAATTTAAAAGTTCTGTGATTAACTTAGTCAAACTTTGGCAACAGATTTAAACTAAGTCCATTCGTTCCATTCAGACATCTGGCACATATTGTAGCCACATCCCAAAGGAATTATAAAACAGAAATAAATCTCATTATCCGTCCAGATCATACATGTATGAAATAAAGCAACTTCACTCGCACTGCCAGTTTCTTGTAATGCGCCATCATTAGGCAGCTGAGAGCTAATGCTACACACACACACACACACACAAGCCGAAATTAAGATAATATAACATAGGCTAAGTTTCACAGAACTGCCATAATTAGTTAATTAACAATGCAAAGAAAGTCTCAAGCATTCTTAAATTCAAATTAAATGTCATCTGATTTGTCTTAAATTCAAAGTCTTTCTCTGTTTTTAATGGAATTGAAATGTTTTTATTAAAATTATTAATGAATTCAGCACATAGTATCACATAATACTCCAAAGTTTTCACAAAAAACAATTTCATAAATACAAATTCAGTGCCTGATTCAACACTTTGTAAAAAAAAAGAATTTATACCTTTCCTAAACACATGTTTATTCAGCAGAATTATTGTTTCTTATTCACAAACAAGAGAGAGAAAAATACAATTCCAAAAATACTTGCAGCACCCAGAAAAGTTTCCATTAGAGTGTAGTACTTCTACTCTTTAGTATGTGGACTGGACATAACCCTCAATTTATTAAAAGAATTAAATTCTTATACAAAGAGAATGCATGATTTCAAAGTAGAGTGTGCCATGGCATATACTCATTAACAAAAAACCCTTGATGGAAATAACTAGGAAGCAAATATCTCAAATTGACATACTCTACTTTCCGCTCCTCTACACTCAGGATGCAAGAAGGGCCATGCCACACTGTGACACTAAGTATAGCCTGAAAGTTTCTGGATAAACAAAATGACTTGTTCATTAATAAGCAATTACTAGCAAATTCAAACTCTAAAAAATAGATACAATCATGAAACTTGTGTTAACAAAACAATGTGAGCTACAAGGATGAAATAAGTAAGAAGAAAGAGTCTAAATTTCCTTACAAGATAAAAACACAACAGAAAATATTCTGCTCAGGGATCTAGGGATTCAGTCTGAAATCTTGCAGGAGAAATGGAATAAATCATAATTCAGTATACGGTGAAGGTTTATTGTAGTGACCACTAACTCAAAAACATATTTTCTAACTCAAACTTAGAGAAGCTTAAGAACTAACAAACATTTCTAAATATAATATTTTTCCTATATGACAGCTACTACTAGCTAATGTCCATAGTTGAAAGCAAGCAGTGAATGATTGGTCAAAATCCTCAACTGATGAGCAGTCTATTAGCCAATTTTCTACATGTCAATGCCAACAGGAGAGCTCAGACATAAAGGTGAAGATAAGCAGGTCACTCTAAGGGAACATGATTCATCAAATCAAGCCTGAACTAGCTCAAAAATTCTTGCACCAAACACAAGTTTGCCAAGCACATAATATGTGTAAGTCAATCGAGTAAATAATGAATGAGTCAGCCACTGACAGCAAACGACCCAACCATTCGCGTGGTCACTGAGCCAACCATTGCCTCGCAGTCACTGAGCCAATAACTGGCACTCAATGAGCCAACCTAGGCCAGACAATCCTCACTCAATTGCAATTTATGAATCAATCATTGAAGGTCAAGCAGTCATTCATTCGAAATGAATATAAAACAACCATTGGCCACCAAAGCTTTGAAGTTCCAAGTAGCCAACAATTGACTGATAGAGTCACAAATTAGCAAATAATAAATGAAAACCATGTAATAATCATGAACAGATAAATAGCTGTTTTTTCTTGCATATCATTAAATCACTGGTTGAAGTCAATCATGAGCTAAACACTGGCTATGCATACCATCATCAACCATTCCACTGAGTCAATTCGACAGTCCAAAATGACACCTGTTGAGCGATGAATAAACCACCTCGTAATTAATGGGCCAAGCATGAACTACTACAGCATTGCATTAATTGAACATTTATGTCAATTTAAGAAAAATGAGTCAATTGAAGAAGAGCAGAAGGCTCATAACCAACTACAAAAAAAAAAAATAGTTGAAACTTATTAAGCAAGTTCTAGTAGCAATAATGCGTAGGTGACATGGCTTCCCAAACTACTAGGCTAAATATCAACACTTGTTACAGTAATGAGTAACACACAAAAAAAACACTTTAGTTTTGAGAAGTGTGACATGGCATTTCAGCTACACCAAAAAAATAAAACATATTTTTGATTAAATGAATTATTAAAGCAAGATTGTATGTAATTCCTCTGAGAATTTTAGAAAGCAAAGCATACAATATTCAACTTTACTTAAGTTATATTTGTAGTTTAAAGCTCCCTATCCACATCAAGTGTGATACAAAGAGAGCAATAAGAAGGGACCATCTAATACAGACTGTAGAAAATGTGGAATCTATGTACAGGTGTGTTCACACACTGGATTCCCTGCACATAGAAACAGCAAGTTAAGAAGGAAGAGGGAGAAAAGACAAAGAAGAGATAGCAAAGAAGGTGCAAAAATTGAAGAAAGACAAATGGGCACAAAAGATGGAAGTTTTGAAGGCGTATCTATAGCTGAGGTAACCTAATTCAAATTTAGTATATCCAGAAAATACAACAAGAGCATTATAAATCAATCTTTCAAGTATTCAAGTACATAGAAAAAACATTTTTCAATTTCAAGTCTCAAAGTAATTTAAGTGGAACTCCAGTTTAGGTGCATTATTGAATTAAATTAAGATAGGCCAGTAGAAACTTTTCATCAGCATCAACACAAGCCCATTTCAAGAAAATAGTACTGAATAGAAAATGGCATAGAAACATAACTTCATTAGAAGAATTCTTTACGCAAAAAATTAACTCCTTCCAAAAAATGCTACCACATTCTTTATTTATGCTACACAGATTACAAATGATGATTTTGCTATGCATTGACACAGTTACCTGTAATTACTAGTTTGTTTTCTGGATGCATAGCCAAGTAAAGGATGTCTATTCTTAATTGAGCCCTCAAAGAGAGCAAGGACTCAAAAGCAAGACAATTTATAAGTTTTTGGGGAAAGAAAAGAAACCTAACTTGATTCTTTACATGGTACAACAGAAAACAGTATGACAGTCCCAATAGTCTCATTCAATCTGGGGCTATTGGCCATCAAGCTTTAACATGTACAAAGTAAGAGCAATAATGAGAGGTATCATTCACCCAAACTCTATACTACACATGAAATACACAAGCTTATGTATGAAATATTAAGCAGATATTTGTAATTCAACCGTTCCTCATTCAATCAATTTTAGGAAGTGACAAAATATTATTTTATGCATAACACGATCTGCAAGCAAGGTTATAAAAAAAGATGAAGCACCAAGCACTGCAGAAGCTTCAAGTAAGCAGAAGTTCATTGACAGTTGAAAGTGAAAATATAAAGTGAGCAGATCAATATTGACATCAGCAACTACTTCCTATGCACAAATTTTCTCACTGGGGTAAGAAAAAACATGGTCGATAGTAGAACTGCAACTATAATAACTTATGATGTATCAAAGTAGAACTTACAACATAACAAAAGAAAATCTTTTGAAGCACACGTTGTTGGTATATTCAAACCTAGTAACTGAGCAAATGAAATTGTTCTTAACTTGTCATAAAAATTCCATACATCCTTAAGAGAATTATGCATGGAAACATATTAAATTTCAGTTTTCAATGCTGCTCTGATTATCATCTTATTTAGATAATTGACACCAAAACTTAAGATGCAACCATGATATACCTGCAACAATTGTGAGGAAGGAGATATGCATTGCCTAGTCATTCAAATAGTAAACATTGTTAGCAAATGTTAAGGAAGCAAAACTGATAAAACACGACAGATTCTTGCTTCAATGGTATCTTGTCCATTGCAGCATAGCAATAGCTACACAGAAGTTTCATACACGCTCACACTTTTACAAAAAAAATTTCATCAAAGGTGAAAAAACGCACTAGGTTAGTCACTTGATGTTCATAGCTGGCCTACATTTCCCATCAAACCAAAATGACAGCCCACCTTTCAGTCATACACAGCATTTAAGATCATTAGTATGGTTATTGAGCCCATTAAGCAATCAAACAACAAAATGAACCCCTGTATGTTCATGTGTTTCCTCATATAAATGAAACCAATACTCATATAATATTTCGTTAGAAACATTCATTTCAATTCTCCTAAAGCTACCCTATAGCTCGACTTACCCATACACTTTTTTTAATTTGAAATAATACTAATTAAAATTCTCCTAGGGCTAACCTACAGCTCGACTTGCCCAAACACTTCTACCACTTATAAGTACCAGTCTTAAGAATACATAATCTGAACATTGAAATCTTATCCTCGAATGTATTTTTATCTACAGAATTCATTTTGCCAATTTAACAGGTAATGAAAAGGATTGAAATAAATCAATGATGAAAAGTAGTCCCAATTTCAAGAACAGCATTTTAAAAGGTAGGAATATGTGGCTATGGCAAAACTGAAATATTGATACATATACCTATTCTTTAAAAGAGGTAATAACAAATTAACTTTTTCTCTTCATTTCAGGAGAAATTAAATCAAGCATCTCAGTAAACTGCTCTACATCACAGCATTTCTACAGAGTCCCTCTATAGAAACATGAACTCCAATTTCCTTTTCATTCTTAGTTCCTAAAATGAAGCAAAAATAAAATAGCATCCTTCAGACTGAATATGGTAAACAACAGAAATCATCTGTATATTCATGTAAAGAATATGATACAGGTTCACACTCAGCATTTCTGAATGGTGCCAAAGATAATATAAAAACAATAGTATGCTATTTTCCCCCAAATAAATGTTTGGGTATGTATTTTACTCTGAAGAGTGATCAAATCAAGTTGACTACAAAGGAAATGATTGAAACAAATATTATGAACACTTAAATTTGAAATTCAACTAAGAAATAATGCTCAACATGATCAGCATTGGCCAAACCTACCAAAAATGGTAGGAAATATGATCATCAAAATCATCACACCATTAATGTGGAAAAACTAAATTCACACTTCAAAATATGTGTGGCAATGGCATGAAACTTTTGCACTGTAATTACAATGTACACTATCAAATGTATTACAGTGAAGTGAAGCACTAAAAAAATTTGAACTCAGCAATACCAAATAAAATTTTGAAACAAGATCGAACAGAAATTTCATTCACAAGGAAATTCAATATCCACTTCATGTGACTGATAGAAAATGGACACATCAAAGTAATACTGTGAGAGGATGTGTGGTCTTGCACCAACTGCCTTTATAAAAAGCTTAGGCAAAAATTCATCATTACCTACAAGAATGTGTGCTGCAACTAGACTTAAAATACTCCTGTTGGGCAAATTTTGAAAAAAATTACCAGAGCAAACAGTCAATCACAATAGCCACATTCAAGTTTTAGTGATTAAACAATTATCACTCAATTCTTCCAGAATTAAAAAGACATTTCAACTATTAGACATAGGATTAAAGAATCTTCAGTGTTAAAAAAAAAATCAAAGCTTTTAAGGAAGTAAGCAAACCGTAAAACTAACTGATGAACTTAAAAAACACAGTTTCATCTATTGGTAACACTAACTAATGAAGGAATACAAAGAAAAAAATGTAATGCTAGAATACATGCCAAGAAGCCTTTTTGAATTTAGCTTGAAAAGAATACTCAGTAACTGGAAGTTACACCGTCATTAGAAAAAAAGTGAATGAACTGACAGTTCATAGCATTTGTTAAAGATCACAAAGGTGTTGATACAATTTCTCTGAGAGGTTTTGCCAGAACATGTTTAATTTAGAACATGTTACGACTTGACCCATTGCCACACAATAAATTCCCTCCCGAGTTGAATTTTCCCCATTGCAACCCCTCATCAGTAGCAAATCAATTGCTGTATTATGTGAACCATAATTTAAGCATAGAATACAAGCCAAGAGTTGATTCGCATTTTCCAAAAATTTCCAAGTAAACTTCAATTTACAAAAAGCATAACTAATATTGTTGAAGAAATACATCCATTACATGATATACACAAACACACAAATTAATACATAGAAATTAAACACGCTCAGTGGTGCGCACTACAGTGCGCGTGATGGTGCGTCGGTTGACGTGTTGTTGCAGAGGTGCAGTAGCAGCTGCTGGTGGAGAGAGGGCGTCATCGTAGTAGTGCGCTAGAACTTGTCGCTGCTGCTGGGGAGCTGCAGGCGCCGCTTCGTGCTATGCATAAATGTGAGGGCACATAACATTATTGGTTGCCTCACAAACTACTTGGAGGATCTGACACTACACAAAATCCGAACGCATTTAACCATAATACATGTCATGCAAGTGAAAGTGAAAATGTAAACCCTTATGAATATTTTGGGATCAAGCTTTATATGTCAGTAACTATCATCTCAAAAAGAGCACTTATTCCCAAAGAAATTTTCACTAATTAATAAAATAGAACACCTTCTTCCATTTCTCACTAGATATGTCCAGAAATCATCATATAACATCAAAACAACAAAACATAGCAATACAGCAAGTACAGGGTCTGGTAAAATGGACAATTGACCTAACAGATAAATAAAAATGAAATTAAGACAAGAAAAACTTAGTACCAGTGTGAGGTACATTGAATGCATTTTTTTATTTCAAGAGGTTTTGAAAATGTCACTCAAGTGCCAACTGCCATTCAGTTTTGAAATCTTTTCCAGAATTTCACCATAATCATTTCAATCAAGTCCTGTTGATTCACAATGATTTTGTGAACTATTGCTTACTCAAGATTTTGGATACTTTATGGCCACTGTTTGTACACTCAGGGTTTGAGGCCCCCTCATAGGAAAAAGTCAAGAAATTTCAAGTCAGGAAATGTGAGGCCACCAAAGATCATCATGCAGAAGGATAAGATGGCCTGGCAACGCATCACAAAGATTCCAAGTGAATGTCAAGAGGTGTACAATGTTGCACCATCTTGGAATGCAGATCATCTGGATCACAATCAGTAAGAAATTTTGATGATCTTTGAATAGACAAAACTTTCAAGTAATTCACAATGATGGTCCAAGTTAGTTACATAAACCCTTTTTCATTGAGAAAAGGACCCCACATAAAAAAAAATCACCCATAGCACACATGATCATAACCTTCAATATTTCCAAAACTTCAACATAGAATTGAACTTAATCTATTTTACAGCTTCATGAAGTTTTTTATAGCATTATTGGTTCTTTATTCACATTCAAAATCATTCCATCCATTTTACCAGTACCTGACTTCATATTTCAATTCCATCGGATTATGGCTGGGGAATCTGATGTTTCTACATCAACAGTAGTTTTAGGTTGCAAATTACTCTGAAATTCATTCAAAGATTACGGAAGTAAGGCAATGTTGAATTGCTTATATTTTTTTATTTTAGTCAAGAGGATAGGTCAGTAATGCACTTCTGCAATGCGAACCAATAAAAAAAAATGATGCTTACTCAAGAAGCAAATAAAAAGAATAACAGACAAAATGAAATGCTCTAGCACCATTAAGCAATCTATTATTAGAAGTGGAGTTAAACTAGCATTATCATATCAACAAGGTTTACCGTTGTAAATTACGATACCCTGAGGTACTTTAGAGGTCTACACAAGCAATTAATTGAATGAAAAGTAAAAAAAATTGGAAGTGCAGTAACGGATCTACTAGTGCACACAAAAAATTCTTTTGTGCTCTGTAATGTGTGAGCACAAAATAATCTTCCCACTGTTCATAGATAGACTGCAGCACTCACACAAATACTAGTGAATGAGGTATCTTCTTAGTGAGTCATAAATAAAATATTTTTGAAGCATCAAGTAGCTACACAATAGTTAGGATGTTCCACATCAACATTTGTGTTACCATAAAACAGCCATGCTAGTCAGTCTGTCACACCTCATTGTAATGAATATATAAAAAGACTTAAGACAACTACTACTAGGTCAACACCATACCTATTATACTTGTGACTGTTCAACACTACACTTAGCCCAAATGTCATTTTATTCAATAAAAAAAAATATTCATTGGGCTTATTAAAATGGAACCTACATTAAAAATACTGTTTTGAACTTGTTTTAAATGTTTTTACATTTCTTGATTTCTGGGCTTGATATTAAACCACTACAATGTAAATTGATGATACAAAAAGGTGACCAATATTCAGACAATTATTAGCCTAATTCATTAAAATGCTTTCATTATATGTATGTATACTTGTACCATATGCCTACAAACATATTACATAGATATCATACAATCAAACTATTTTCTTTTTGCATCATAGAAATGCAACGTCATGCAATACCTTGGTATTTTTGAAGAAAGTTTATTTCATTTCATTAATTTACCAGAGTTGTGTGAGGAATTGTTCTTGCAATCACAAGTACAACTGACTTGAGACTGTAGGATAGGGCATGAACAGTGCAGCTATTTATTTTATAATGGCTACAAATTGAAACAATGACCCAACCGAGAAGAAAGAAAAATGCCAAGACATATTTATTACTGAGCCCATTGCTGATGAAACGAATCAAAGAATACAATCAAAGTACAAATGGAAAAACTACCAATGTAAAGATATTCATTTGAATTCTACATATTATTGCATGGGTACCAAATAAATCCTGGTTGGAATACAATCTGAAACCCATTAATCCTCCACAAGATAAACATGGAAGCCAAATAAAGCATAACACAAAAGAATCTCTCCCAAGCTGCCAGACCGATTGATTCCATTGAACAAAGCAATGCATGTCATACCAGTGCAAAATGATCATGTTGTCCTCTATTAAGCAACAACTTTGAAGTCATCACATTTTCTTACATCATGCATTTTTTAATAAACACTAGATTACATGTAAATTCAAACATACAAACTTCTGTTAGACTACCACACTAATTATGCTAAACTATAATATTGAACTTATCAGAGGATTTGACTATACTACTGCAATTGTTATCCTTTCTACTAATTTTTGAACAAATAGCAATTGCCTAAAAAACGATAAACAATGCAAAATCTCAAGTGTCACATAATTTTTAAAATATCTTGCTAGCAAATGCATAAATTAAAACTGGTTATGTCCTACGAATGTTGACAACATCAAGCACAATGCTGAATTATTGAGGAGTTAGCTAAAATTAGCAAAGACTTTTGATCATCATGAAGAAACGGGCATTGCAGTACATAGATGGAGACGTAAGCTAAGCTAGACAAGCTAAACATGGAAGCTCCCATCTTCAAACATCTTTGAAGGCTACAAACATGATACACTCTCAATTGACATAACACAATTTACAAAGTAGCAAACAAATATCCTTCCCAGACTTCTAGTCAAATTTCAAGCTTATAGTATAAAATCATAAACAAAGCACATTCGAAATCAACACATAACACTGGTTCATGTCAATGATCACTAAAATGGAACACAGAAATTCAGCAAACTTTGAGCTAACATCAATTCAAATTTCCTGCTGTTTCACACCACTGTTGCTTGGTTTTGGTTGCACTAATTGCTGCTTTATCAAATTAGCATCAGATACAAACACAAGCAAGCTCTTCCTATTCAAACTCTACATTTATTACATACTAAATATTTCAGCTAGGGCACTTTCAACAAAAGCCATGGTATTCATACATAAAGGAAGTGCTTATTGTGTGATACAAAAAACCCTACACTGTCTTTAAAAGCTAAGGTTGTTCTATTAAAAAAATTATGATTGGCATGTCTGTGTGATATTTTAGTGAGAATTATTTGAGCAAATAGTAATTGATGAGTATTATGTAGGTCAACAGAATTACTTGTAGAGGATAACATTTATTTTCCCTGATTTCCATTGAAATTTCAGATTACACCTGTACCTCTGACATTTCTATTGGCATTTCTCAATTTGGTTATATGAAAATTTTGTTTCATAATTTTTTATTCACCGACTTATGAGGCACCTACTGATTTAGGAAGTATAAGCTGTAAATCAAGAGCAAGATATGATGTTATCCAGTCAGTAGGTTATATGTATTCTAACACAGTTTATTTACAATGAGGATAAATGATCAATGGTGCCTTGTACAGGTTCCAATGTAACTCATGAGTGAGTTTTAACCTGTACATAAAAACACATAGCACAATACAAAACTCAACCGAAATGCATTGCACACAAACAGAGTTATAAAATGGGGAACTTCTTTCTTACTTAACACCATCCCAAAAGTTTATTGAAACTTATTAAACTTGCCTCTGAAATTCTGCAACCGATCCTTCAAAATCAGTTCAGTAAACCAATTTACAAATTGTAAAAGATGAGAGTTCAATTGATTTTATATGACAAATAATTGTAAAAAAAAAATGTCAAAACACACCACATATGACGAGCTTGGGAAAGGCAATTATAACTGGCTATGAGGTTTCATTTATCTGGATACAGAAGAAAATGATTGGTATTGATGATGCATATATGCACCAAAAGTAACATGTGGGTAATTTATGCTAGATAAAGTTTAAGACAGCACTGATGCGCTAATTGGGTTCACCAACTGCGATCAAATTGGTAACAAACATTTCTCTTGTGTTGATGTAGTTCACTCTTGTGTTCACTATAGTTGATGTAATCATTGAGACACCAATGGTTTCTGCAAAATGCTGAATGACATTTTTCACACTTGGTGCGATCATAAACAAAAAACGCATCTTTTAAACAGTGTCTAAAGCTCCCCATGGGTCACCACCTACCAAGCTACCCAGCATCAATTTAATGAAACTTGGTCACAGGAATTAAAACAATATTGTTATGCATCAAACCTATCAACCACTTGTCAGTAATACTCAAATTGACTTAGTTCTATTCGATTTAATCAGGTGTACAGTAGCTCTGAAATCATCAAATATAACTGAGCAATGTAATCAAGCTGAAAAAAATTGCTTGGAAGTAGATATTCTAGAAATTTGGTACATTTAATACAAAAGGTGAAGGTAAGTAACAGTACACTGTAAGACTATCCAATTAATGGAACAAATTTTCAGTACATACAAAATAATTGATGGTATTCAATTTCTTGATGCAATGATCCCATTAAAAACTCTAATTGCAGATACAAGCAATGACAATCGAGAGCATATGACTGGTTACAACAATTTTACATCCACAAAATCCTCACGTATTTTATAGAAAGTTCAGACCATCAAACTCTCTCAGGTACACTGTGCTCATGTAGAAGAAAACGATGAACAAAAATAAAGACACATTTGGCTACATCAACGAAACACCAGAGACAAGGACCAAAAATTTTGCTGAAAAGGTAACCTGAAGGCAACTGTCAGCAGGGGAAGTTCCATTCATGAACAACCTTCATGGCAACAAAATGATTGAGAACTAGGAAGATAGCACGCATTCAACCCAGAACAGAATCCCTCATTACTGGTGATGCACACCAGGTGCCCCAGCAGTCACCAAAATTGAGGACCCGCTAAATATTTAAAAAAAAAAAATGAGCTGCAGGAAATTTTTCCATGTCTCCTGAAACTTTATCCAGTCAAATACATTTCAAATGTGGAGCTGGGCAAACAGAATTTCACATATGAGCAAATTATCTATGACTGGCCTTCAGTATAAAAAAAATCAGATCTATTTCAAATCCCAAACTGAACGAGAAAATGCTTTGCACTACGAACAATGTGCATGATGAAATGTAAATTAACATAAAATAAAATGATAAACAAACAGGTCATGAAATAAAAAGGCCTTGAACCTTGAATTCTAAAAAATAAGACAAGCTTGAAGTAGCACTACCCATCGATCCAATCCACGTTGGTGAGAGTTGAACACTAATTACAAAAAATAATAAATCCATACAAAACTGAGAAGGGGTGCATTAATCTACTACGAAGGTCGCACATATAACCTCCTAAGTACCGAGGCAACACTAGTCCCCCATGTTGGTCTTAATTGCATTATGGCAAATTTATATTCTTTCCCAAGAATGACTCTCAGAGCACACACTTTCGTGATACGAGGGGGCAACAGTGACAGTCCAACAAAAATTTGGATTTCTCTTGGTAACCATTCTTCATCTTAGAATTTTTACACATATAGTCACATAAGCTAAAATTAATATGGGTACATCGCAGAGCTGGGCAGCGCTACTTTGAAATGTAGCGGCCGCTA
>VOMN01097593.1:0-13948 GCA_014899125.1 Orchestia grillus | reverse complement strand
TATTGGGGCGAGTATTGGTGTGGTGTTAAGGCGAGTATTGGTAGGGTATTGGGGCGAGTGTTGTGTGGCATTGTGGCAAGTATTGGCAGGGTATTGCGTAAGGTATTTTGGTAGTATTAAGGCGTGGTAGTATTAAGTCGAATATTGTCGGGAGTATTGGCAAGTATTATCACGAGAATGTACTTGGAAACATCCACTAGGCTTTCATATTTATTTACCAAAGCTCTCGCACCCTTCAGCAGCCTTCAAGAATCTATACCATTCAAGGAAAGATCCTTGAACCCTGCCAGCGTAGAGTAGTATAGATCAGAATCTATACTATACGTTCAAGTATAGGATCTATGCGTTCAAGAATCTATACATATACAGTATATAGACAGAATAGTAGAGTGACGGGCTGACAACATCCCTTCAGGCGGTCCTGGGTGCGGGAAGGGCACCCAGTGCGAGAAGATCGTCCAGAAGTACGGCTTCACCCACCTGTCCTCGGGCGACCTCCTCAGGGACGAGGTCGCCTCGGGCTCTGAGAGGGGCAAGGCCCTCAACGCCATCATGGAGAAGGGCGACCTGNGGGCCTCTGGGTCGTGCTGGCTGGTTCTTTCTTAAGACTCATTTGTACGACGTAACATGCGTGTGTGTTTTTTTTTGAGTGATCATGTCTGAGTGATCTTGTAGCGACTGCTTGTTTTTTTAAATTATTTGGTGAGTGAGAAATTTCTCATGTAGAGGAAAATGTAGGGGTCTTTTCGCTTCTCTGCATTGAGCCAATCTCTAATTCTAAGCAATTTTGGAGATTGATCTTCCTTGTGGGAATTGGAGTTTTGTTTAAAAAAAATAATACCAGAAAAATATCTTATTTTTCATAATATTATTCTAACACGCTTTATGAGAGCTCACGAAAGTAAAACCCGAGATCGCCGTTCCAGCGTGAAAATGTTAGTTTTAGTGCCAGGTCAGTTCTGCGGCTGAGAAAATGAGATACATTTCCTTTCATAAGACTTGGACTTGAGAGGCTGCTTCTGTTCCCAGCTTGGTTTCGACTTAAGGCGTCGAGAGCTCATGACACAAGCGTCCCTCTGTGTGCAGGAGGTGGTCCTCGACCTGCTGGCGGAGGCCATGCTGAAGAAGGTGTCGTCCTCGAAGGGCTTCCTCATCGACGGCTACCCCAGAGAGCAGGCTCAGGGGGTCCAGTTCGAGAGCACGGTGGGGGTCCTGTGTAAACTGGGGCTGAGGGGGGGGGGCATGCGCCCTGTTTTGGGGGTCGGGTTGTTTTGTGTGTGTGGCTGTCGTTGGGTGAGATGTGCGACATGCTTGTCTGTGGGAGGATGTTGAGTGGAAATAGAGTATTATTGTTTGTGCTACATTTATTTATTGAATGAAATGTGATGTTGTTTGGGTTGAAGTTATTAAATGGGAAACACAATGCTCTTGTTTGTGAAATTATTTGGATAGAAAAAACGATAGTCTTCTTTATGTGATAGTTATTGGGTGAAAAATACGGCAATCTTGTTTGTCTCGTGGATGTTAGGTAAAAAGTGCCGTATTTTAGCCAAGTATTTTCCCATGTCTGAATGTTGCGTGTAATTTCGACGCACTGTTCTTAATTGCCCGATATAAATTAACAAGGTATTTTAAATAGGCTCCTAATCATCTGAGAGTTATACGGTATTTTCACGTAGTATTCTTAAATTTTGACTGGTTATTGATGGCCTAATAAAAATCTTTAGTTGTCTGGAGGACTTAACATTTTCAGTATAGTATTATTATTCGAGTGAAGGTCATCCCACTATCTAATAAAAGCCCAGTGTTGCTTGGTTGGTCCGTCCAACTCACTGCCATCTTCTTATGGATTTACATAGTTTGGAGAAAATTCCCGGGTCCGTATTCCTAATCAGCGAGACTGTCAACAAGGCAGTCCGTATCAGTGATACTGCTAATAACATTATGTCGTGTCAGAGTTACCAAAAACAAAAGGGCATCGTAAAAAATTAACATCATTTGTCCCGCCATTTTCGGCGGGACGCGTCAAATAGTGACCAAAGAAATGCGGTAGTTTAGCATATAACTTCGACCCTATTCATATATGTAATGCAGCTCATGAGAAAAAACATCAATTAGAGTCAACATCAATCATCATCAAAAACATCAATTTAGCTTATAATAAATTTAATCTATATATATTATGAGGTGCGAGAATAGAGGTAATTGTTGTAAAGCCATCGTTAGAGTTTTGTTCTAAACAAATATCTCCGATAATTCGTGAATAACTTTTTATCTCACTCTCTCTATTTGCTGGAAATTTTCTGTTTGATTAGTGGTTTCCTCTTTCTCTTTAACTCCATTTTCATTTTACTTTTTATCATGAGCGATAAGAACGAAGTTTCAATCTGGCTAATTTATGTACTTTCCTTTTTCTATTTGATTTAAGCCTTCAATGACTACAGTTATTTGTATTTTTTTATGTCAAACGTTCGGTTATCTTATCAGCACGTGCATATTTCTATCCGACTGAACCTGCCAATCATCCTAATATTTGAATATTTCCATTTAAATGAAGTTGTCATTCATCATGTCTCTTTTGCATATGACGATCTATTTTCTTAAGCTGTTCCTCATCTGAACCATTAACATATTTTTAGTTGAATGAAACGTTCAATCATCTTATTTATTTTAATACTATTAAGTTCAGGGGTAAACCCTCCAATCAATTTCCATTTATTTATCCTCAGATCCTGCCTTGCACAAAGGTCCTATACTTCGAAGTGCCCGATCAAACCATGGTTGAGAGACTGCTCAACCGCGCCAAGACGTCTGGACGCGTTGACGACAACGAAGAAACCATCAAGAAGCGGTTGGCCACTTTCCACAAGCACAGCGAACCAGTGATCGATTATTACCAGGACAAATGCGCACGTATCGTTGCCACTTCAACACCCGATGAAATCTTCGCCGAAGTTCAGAAGGCGCTCAGTGCGATTTAAGTTTCGCCGTTTCAGTTCACGAGGTTGTCGTGATGGACGGATTTTATGAACTGAATTGGCAAGGGAGGGAAGACTGGGATTTAGAAAATTGAAGGTAGGGATGGGAGTAAGAAATAGCGAGAGGTTGTGATAACAGGACATCGAAGATTTTAAAGCCTTTTTAAAGAAATAATGTTCTTCGAGATCTGCGTTTGTTGGGAGTTCATAAAAAGTTTCGGATCATTCGAATTTTTTTATTATTTTTAGATCAATGAATATGCCCGATCAAAATTTGTTGACTTCATACATTTTACAAACGAATTAAAAAACATGACTTGAAATTTTAGTGTAGTAAAACTTGACTCACGGATACGAGGGATGACCATTCAGAAAAATTAAATTAATCAACGCAAATTTGCATTAGAAGAAAGTTACATTGATCAACTGGTGCGGAATTATATCATTTAAAATAAAATGTCTCCGTCAAACCGCCATTTACTTTCTAGGCCGAAATAACGTGTCGCAAAAACCAGCCTCACGAACACGGCTATCGCTCACCGATTCTTTTTATGAGATGTTTTATTTCACTTGAGAATCTACCAGAGATACTCTTTCCAATATACCATGTGTGTTATCCTAGGCATAGTTTTTAACTTAATATGCTTCCTTGGCTATATATGTCAACCACACGAACTATGCATCGTACTTATACAATCTTTTTAGCAATAAACTTGGTGGGTGTTTAGAGAGGCTACGATTGGTCGTAGTAATTATAATTTGACTGCATAGTAGAGTAGCTGTCGCCAAAATGCGATGGGTGTGGAAATCATAGATCGATTACATAAGGAATTACCTTATCCTCTACCAAATAATGTTAGAATTAAACGTAACATTTCAACGATGGCATCACACTCAGTTTGAAAGTTATAAAACAATGAAATCGGACATGAAAAAAAATAAAATCCCCACAGAAGACCTTGCTTTACACCAGAGCAGCACCACTGCCGAGGGAGAGATATACCCTAGACAAACATGTAGGTTTCATACCTATCAGTGAAAGCCTCCATACTAATCATTTAGTGGTCAACTAAAGTCCTCACTCGATAAGGTCCAGTCATTGAAGTCCTCACTCGATAAGGTCCAGTCATTAAAGTCCTCACTCGATAAGGTCCAGTCATTAAAGTCCTCACTCGATAAGGTCCAGTCATCTCGTCGACTATATAACGGAAATTTGATCAAAATCCATTTCGCGGTTCACACCTTCACTCGACTACCCCTTTCCTGCAAAATGCAACTCCAACCAAATCAGCAGCTCCCAATTCTGAGTTTTAAGATTTACTTCGAAATTTTGGTTCCCTGGATGTTGGAATACGGCGAGTTTTACATAAAGAAGTTTTTGCTAGTTTAGGTTTTCGTTCACCACACGGGCGTTTAAATCTATAACTTTTTTATGTTTGTCTTTTGTCCCAAGTTTTTAATTTCAGTAATATTTTTACCTTTGTTTTTTGTGGGTATTGTTTCATTGAACTTATTTTTATCATTACAGCTCGATAGACACAACAGTTTTTTTCTTTTGATTTCCTGCATCGAGGATAGCTTTTTGAGCCAACGGCGGTTCGTTTAGAGTAAAAAACGTTTCCTAATCCAAAAAAAACATTTTTCTTGGGTTTTTATTCTACTTCCACCCCTTCAGAATTTGGATAAAATTATGTGATAGGTGATAATAATACCTGGAACGTTTGCTCGTAAATCGTCTGGACTCTGAGATGTACGCATTTGCTTAGATAAAATCATGCCACATAAAATAACTTCGATTTACTCATAAGTAAATTAGGCAGCAAGTACATAGTTCACATGCAAAGAAAATGATGGGGCATTCATTTTTAAGGAAGAGATTTGTTGTGTATTCTAATGATGAAAAACTTGTCGCTTGGGCGTACGTTGTTCGAATCATATTATTGAAATGGATGGAATTCTTTCAATTAAGCCAAAAGATCAAAATGTTTTACTATGATTAACTAATCTATCACTACTGATATGATTTACAGGTGATAAAACGGACTTTTTGTTTCCATCTGGCCAAAAAAACATTTTGTTATGGCCAACCATTGTTGGCCAACCATTGTTGAATTGCACTGAATTTAAGGTAAACTCCAAAATTATAAAATGCCTTATCGGTTTATCAGGAGAATATTAATTTACGATACGCTTCAAGACTATGAAACGGCTTGGTCAGGTTATGAGGTGAACATTGTAGTATTCTATTTAAGGTACGCTTCAAGACCACAAACGGCCTGTCATGCATGAATTGTCGTATTGAGTCGTGCGTAAGACATGCTCCAAGACCACAAATGGCTTATCAGCTTGATGTCAAGGAATTACAGCGCGTCGAAGATACTCGTACGTTTTCGAACACCCATTACTCCAACAAGCTGTAGCTTCCACTTTCTACGTAGCATTCCTCCGTTTTTCAACACCGTGTGCATCAAGCATCACAGCGGTAACGTATTATTTGCCAAAAATTTAGGCTTTCCTAACCATGAAAATATGCAGATGTGGTGAATCGTTTATAATGTAGAATTCTGCAGCACAAGTGACTCGGTAAAATACT
The DNA here is from genome assembly GCA_014899125.1 of Orchestia grillus. Classification (NCBI taxonomy): domain Eukaryota; kingdom Metazoa; phylum Arthropoda; class Malacostraca; order Amphipoda; family Talitridae; genus Orchestia; species Orchestia grillus. Next base: position 8,377 of record VOMN01097593.1, on the reverse strand, counting down.
TCACAACCCGCAGAAGGATTTCAAAAGCTTGTGATGGGACATAGAGGCACACCTGACAAGTCACCTAGAGCAGACAAGGACTCAAAAGCCTGGTTGTTCTGAACTGACCAATAGCGATTTCCGTGTAACTAAGTCTGTAAAATACTCGTAGCGAACACTTTGAAACTTTGAGCGCACTGCACTTTGTTATTGCACGTATTCATCGCTGCCAGTTTTAATAAAGAGCTACACAGCGTTACTACTTGTTTTATTATGGTGTACCAGGTTGGTGAAGGAGGGGGAGAGGGTTGAAGGGTAGTACCATGCAGAGGGTAGTACCATGCAGGGAGAGGGTAGTACCATGCAGGGAGAGGGTAGTACCATGCAGAGGGTAGTACCATGCAGAGGGTAGTACCATGCAGAGAGTAGTACCATGCAGAGAGTAGTACCATGCAGAGAGTAGTACCATGCAGAGAGTAGTACCATGCAACCGTTTTAACACCTCTGTCACATTTTATGGGTGATATCGCCAGTCTATCGCTTGTAACCATAGCATAACTAAATATGAATTACCCTATTTTATTATATACATGTGTAATTATCAGAAATAGTCTTATTTTACTTTTTTGGTGATAACCCTAGTTTGGCTGGAAAAATGTCTTTAAGGCAGAGCGGTTTAATATTCTTATTCTAACTTAATCTATAATAACCCTTGCATTATAATGATGATTTCCTTAGTTTAGAATCGCTAATATCCCTAGTCTATTATATTGGTAATATCTCAAGTCTAACATTGGTAATTTCTCTACTTTAACATCGGTAATATTCCTAGCCTATTAACAGTAACTTTCTTAGTTAACTTTAATGCAGTCAAAAGCTTCTCAAATTATTTATCGAAAAAGGTAGGATAATGTACATTAATTAGAGTTAATTTATGCAAGCTTGGACTGCGCTGGTCATCACTGCGCCTCAGGAAGGAAGTGAAAGAGACTGAAGAAATTTTTCCCTTTCAAACAGCACGTACCGACATCGGCCCCAGCGTGAAGCGGTACATAGCGGCGATTTTCGAATGTGCTAGTGCGAATTAGAAACAAAAGATACTCGCTCGTTTGAGACAACCGATGGAAAAAGAAAAAAAGTTGTGCCGATGAGACTTAATGTTGAGAAATTGCGAGGATTCTAAACGCATAAATCGGATGAACTGGGGCAACAATACAAATACAAATAAGAATTATGATACAAATAAGAATTGGCGCACAGCAGAAAACCGTGATTTCATGATCAGAAAGAGGAAGCTGGAACATTTACTGTTTGTGATCTTCTGCCCAGACGTTAGAGTCGTACGACCAATGTGCACAGTTCTGAAATTGGCAACTGAAACTCGTTGAAATTCGATGTAGAAGTGCTTGGTTGCTAACGATTTTAATTTATCCTCAAAGTCACCCAATGAAAATTAATTTGTAATTTTCATGACTTCCCAGTATAACTTAGTTCACAATTTTCATAACTTTCAAGTCGAAGCCTCATTGCAGCGGTCCCTGTCTGCCATAACTTTAGTTTCCCTTGGATAATATCTTGGATAATATCTTGGATAATATCTTGAATAATACCTTGGATAATATCTTGGATAATACCTTGGATAATATCTTGGAAAATAAATTGTATAATATCTAGGCTAATATCTTAAATAATACAACGAGTCTCTAAGCCAAACCAGCTCCCCTTGTGCTGCCACTGCCAGACCTGGCTGACAGCAACAGAGGAGCTCTGACGGGAGGGAGGCGGTCAGACGGGGGGGCAGGGGAGACATATGACGTCACAAGTTATAGCTCCAGAAAATTGTGCGTTATTGCTTTTGTTCATTCCCACTCGCCGTTTGAGGACAGTTAAAAGTTATTTTTAAATAGGATCATGCAGCGACATAGAGTTGAAATTTCTTAGGGAGCTTCTTATTTTATAATACTCCTAAGGATTATGATTTACAACTAATTTGTAAATTAAAGCAATGTAAAACACTGGTGATCAGAAAAACATGATTGACAGACAGAAGTTGTAAAATTAACTTGAGTTAAAATGGGTCAATGAGGCTTTGTAACAAATTTTGCTCAGAAGACTAATTTAAGAGGCTAGGGATCACACGAGCAGACCTCAAGTAAAGAAATTAAGTAAGTAATGTTAATGAGCTAAGTACGTTGTGCTAATGAGCTAATTATGTTGTGCTGAGGGGTTAAGCACGATAAGTTAATGAGCTAATTACGTTGTGTTGATGGGTTAAGTACGATAAGTTAATGAGCTAATTACGTTGTGTTGATGGGTTAAGAACACTAAGTTAATGGGCTAAGTACGTTATGTTACTGACCTAAGTACGTTATGTAATGAGGTAAGTACTTTCACAATCCAATGACTAGCACTAATACCAATGGCTGCCACCTGCACAGCCCCAGCCTCGAGGGCCGAGTGTTGGGGACGCGGTCACGGCTGCTGGAGAAAGACTGATTTGTGTTCACGTCATTTACTCTGACGTTGTTGACGTTGTTGACGTTGTTGGGCGTGCGTTGGCTAGACACGGATGTCGACGTTTCGAGGGAGGAGAAAATGGCAAGACGTCGGCAGTACGTCGCGACATTTTGAGGTATTTTTGTGTTACTTTCTGCAATTATAGAAAATAACATTCTGGTCTATTATAGAAGGTTATTATAATTGGTGTGCTGTTATCGGTTATTGACCGTTATTGATGGTACCGAAAATGATCAGTTATTCTCTATGATTGTTTGCCTGTTATTTTTGGTTCATTATTGTCTAATGTTGTAGTAAGAACTGGGTTTAGGAGCGTTGAAGCAAGAACTGGGTTTAGGAGCGTTGAAGCAAGAACTGGGTGTAGGAACGTTGTAGAAAGAACTGGGTGTAGGAACGTTGAAGCAAGAACTGGGTGTAGGAACGTTGTAGCAAGAACTGGGTGTAGGAACGTTGAAGCAAGAACTGGGTGTAGGAACGTTGAAGCAAGAACTGGGTGTAGGAACGTTGTAGCAAGAACTGGGTGTAGGAACGTTGTAGCAAGAACTGGGTGTAGGAACGTTGTAGCAAGAACTGGGTGTAGGAACGTTGAAGCAAGAACTGGGTGTAGGAACGTTGAAGCAAGAACTGGGTGTAGGAACGTTGTAGCAAGAACTGGGTGTAGGAACGTTGTAGCAAGAACTGGGTGTAGGAACGTTGTAGCAAGAACTGGGTGTAGGAACGATGTAGCAAGAACTGGGTGTAGGAACGATGTAGCAAGAACTGGGTGTAGGAACGATGTAGCAAGAACTGGGTGTAAGTAGTAACGTTGTAACAAGAAATGCTACTCAATTTGCGCGAGGGTGTGATAACTTTAGATTAACTTATGGCAACTTTATCGGGAACTTGACACTGGCCACGTGACAGATAAACAAACAGGCTTGGGTTTCTCTTTTCTCCAACCCAAACTTTTGTGCAGCACAGAACGCACGCGTGCTAACGTGCACTGCACTTTGATGCGTGGAGCACACAAGAGTGCCGCCTCCAACACCCCGATATGTTTAGCATCACTAAAATATACCTAATATACCTTGTTCCAGTGAGCTACAGTCTAGTTGAGGCGTTTGTGTGCAATTGCTTATCTTACTGCCAGGTTCTTTTTTTTTTAATTCACATAATTTACCCAAAATGATTTCGAGAATTTATTCAAAATAATAATTTAGGTATTACCCGAGTTTGCTCAAGTCCTAATTTTCAGTAGTGTTTGCCCAGGATAAGTTTTAGACCAGGAACTAATTTGTTTATATCAATTTTGGCATACACTTTGATCAAAGATTCTTGTCGAAAGAACGAAAGGCAATAATAGAAACGCTGCCGCTCAGTTTACAAAAATATATTTATAAAATATACATCTCTGACGTAAAATAAATACCGGTCTAAAGTACAAGTATACACATTACATACATATACATGTGTACATACACGCAGGTGGTAAGTACGCACACACCCACACATTGTAATATAGGACCCATAATGTAAAAATATGTGTACAATGAAACAACACGTTCCTCCTCTAGAGATGATACTTCACCATTGATGATTAATATTTTCGTGAAAATACTATTAACGAGATAAATCAAAAGGTTCTCAAGTTTTTATAACTTAAATTTACCCGTCCACTTTGACCACCGTGGGTGAGAGCTGGCCACGTCCAAGTGGTCTCAAAATTACATTTTCGTCGTAAAAATTATCTAAAAAGGGGCTAATCTAAGCTTTTACAATGACAGAGTTTCGATTATGAGCTTTGCCAGCAGCACTTAGGGTGAAATAACTAGAGTTTGAAAATGAAAAAAAAATTCTGAACAGCTTGACTAGTTTCTTGGAAAATATAGTCCAGGACCCAAACCTAGGCTTATGAGAGATATATTTATTAGTTTTCCCCCGATAAATAAAGTTTGTACAACTACGTACATGTGTACTGCGAGACGCATGACTAGGCTGGAGAGTGGTATGAAGCACTGCCTCGGTCTGGGGCACGTACAATAAATATATAATCAAAGTGTCCTCTCGTGAGCAAAATTACACTGTCGGACAGATGCAAAAAAAAGGATAACCTAAGCCCCTCCATTACACCACGTTGCGGGTTTTCTCATTTGAATGGCCCAGATTATTAGGAATATCTCTAAGACCGAAAATTCAAATTGTATTACGAGCGAAGGTAGATGCCGAAGTCAAAATGAAACCACCCTACTCGATTTTGTGTTAACCTACCAGATGTGTGAGATCGGAGGTAGACAGTCTCTACAATGGTAGGCGAAGGGTCTCGCTGCAGAGGTAGACCCATAGTCTCGCTGCAGAGGTAGACCCAGAGTCTCGCTGCAGAGGTAGACCCAGAGTCTCGCTGCCGAGGTAGACCCAGAGTCTCACTGCCTGGGTAGACCCAGAGTCTCACTGCCGAGGTAGACCCAGAGTCTCACTGCCGAGGTAGACCCAGAGTCTCGCAGCCGAGGTAGACCCAGAGTCTCACTGCCTGGGTAGACCCAGAGTCTCACTGCCTGGGTAAACCCAGAGTCTCACTGCCTGGGTAGACCCAGAGTCTCACTGCCTGGGTATGGGAGGCAGAGGCCGAAGTGTCCCAGAAGGACTGCCATATTCAGAAGGCTGGGTAGGGGATCGCGTGAGGTCTTCACAAGATGATAGTTTGTTGAGGCGATAATTTTCCTGTGCTCTACTGGACGACACATCGGGCACTGATATACGGATGGTGGAGTCCGAGTAAGTTTGGTGCAGAGGTGAATGGGTTGGTGTGATCGTGCTGGAACTCTGTGACGGTGGACTTGAAGAAATTGTTGAATATGAGTTTGATGAGGCGGTGGGTGATGGAGTGGATTGAGAAAATGGGGAACTTAAATGCGTTGTGGAGTTAGACTGGAAAGGGGTCGTCGACGAGGCTGAAGAATGAGAAGATGATGGCACAAATGGTTGAAGAGGAGGAGGGGCCATGCCCTTCGGTCTGGGAGGAGGAGTTGGTCGTCCTGCATTGATCGCAACTCCAACAGAAGGAGAATCATTTGAATCGTCAATCGACGTGTACGTAGAGTCTTCAAGACCCGACGTTTTTTGGACCAAAGGCTTGGGTTCCTTCTTTTTCTTTTTTGATTTGTCTACTTGCGCATACAACGCTAGTATCTCTGGTGGTACTGACCCTGATAGAACATTTTCTTCCAACGCTTCGATGTCCTGCAGAATATCTGGAATCGAAACTGTTGAATTGTTACTCGTGTCGTCATCCGAACTGAGATCGATAAATTCTTTGGGCTTTACAGTTTCGTAAGCATGAGCTAAAGATTTTTTGGTCATGGTTTCATAACCAGGATCATTCTTGTCTTTCAAAGATTCGTAACCAGGATCCTTCTCCTTCAAAGTTTCATATTGATGATCATTTTCCTTGATCTTCTCATACCCAGGATCCTTCCCTTTATGAATGGAACATTCGGTTTTCGTTGCGATCGCTTGTTTGCATTCGTTACAGTTTGTGTTTTCCCGAATTTGGTATGCATTTGAGTCTTCCCCGGCCCCACCCATTTTACCGTTTTCTGGCACAGTTTCGTACCCGACGCTACTTTTATCGACGCATTCGTACCACAAACTCCCCTTGTCACCAGGCACTCTTTCGTAGTTAGGTTCCTGCTGGTAGTTAGGTCCTTCACTATCACGGTCTTCATCCACATTAGGAACCTGCTGACACGTTTTGCGGATGGTTTCATAGCTGTGTTCCGAGCGCGACCGGACCCTTTCGTACGGAGGGTCATCGAGTCTGTTCACGCTGCCCGACAGACTTGAACTCTCCGCGCTGACTGCACCATTGTCAGCACGGACCCGCAAAAGGTTGTTGTGGTACACAGACGACACCGGAGTTCTGTTCCCGTTGTTCATGCTGTCGTTGTGGTTGCGTTCCCGGATACAGGCGTTGTTCAGGTACCCAGACTCATAGGTGGGGGGCCTTTTGATGGGGGACCTCAAGAGTGGGTTGAGGGAGCCTGGGCCAGAGAGGTACTTCCTCCGCACCGCGAAAACAGCTAACAACAGCAACAAGGCGATCAGTAAAAGAGCGGCTACGATGGCTAGGCCCATGACCAAAGGGGAGTTCAGGAGGGAAGGTTCATTGGAAGTGATTTTGGTTCTCTCTTTTTGGCTTATGGAGGTCTCGATTTCGTAGCTGAGGGATCGTCCGCTGTTGGGGCTGCGGTCGCCGGCCTCGATGACCTCCCACTGGGCGGCCACGGCGGCCACACACGTGATGTTCACTGTCCGCCACGAGCCGGAGTCCTCGCACGTGCTCACCATGTCCGCCGACGCTGATGGACAACACAAGAGATACATTAGGAGGACAAAATAGGCGTTAGACAAGAGGATGAAATAGGCGTTAGACAAGAGGACGAAATAGGCGTTATACAAGAGGACAAAATAGGTGTTGTACAAGAGGACAAAATAGGTGTTGTACAAGAGGACAAAATAGAAGATATACAAGAAGACTAAATAGGACTTATGCAAGAGGACAAATAGGAGTAATAGGAGATAAGCTACAGGATAAAACAGGAACTATGGGGAGTTCGAGATCTTGTATTTGGAGGACGAAAATGTAAGACAATGTAGTAGCTATTGTCGACCATTGAAGCACGGGGTACTGGCTGCCACACCGGATACTGCCACACGGGGTACTGGCTGCCACACTGGATACTGCCGCACGGGGTACTGGTCTAATTTTTTAACCAACCGTCCAAGGTACCCTAACATTTAAAATGATTTAACCCTTCGAAAATCCCATCACGCAACAGACGCAGCTTTACTGAAACTGAAATTGCAAGAATTCCCAGAAAAGTTGGCCTCGAGCGACCGGCGACATTAGCTTTATACATTTGCAACAATGAGAGGGCGTCGGTGAACCCCAACCGATGATGAACAAGAACTTATCACCCAAGAATCTGGTGAAAATGCCTCGCCTGATGTCATTACCAGTGAAGGTCATAACCTTCATTTCAGCATTCCTAACATCATTCAAAATTCAAAACCGTAATTTCAGCTTCCGAATCGGGAGCAATCCTGAGGATGTTTGCGGACGTGAGCTTCTCGCCTGAAGCTCACAGCGACAGCAGCACCGCAGTGCCCCCCCGCCTCCTGCATCCATTGTAGATACAGGGTGTCCCATAAGTGGGGTGCCCTCTCATGAAATTGTGTCCTAAACATTTGTAAGCGTATCAGTGCTACCGGTATTAGTGAGGGGGCCTTACTTTTGCGCTGCCCACAATACAAGGCACTGACAGGACCGTCCCACTCCAGGCGTTGTGAGGTTCAGGCCGAGCTTATTTACAGGTAAAGGTTGCAGGTGTCCGACCCTGCGACCTGCCTCTCGAGAACCAGGCGAGAGCTTCTTGTTTGAGGACTACACTGAGGACTCTCTAGCGTCGAGTTCTCAGTTTCAGGACCTCAGCGTCTCAGTTTCAGGACCTCAGATTTTCAGTTTCAGACCCTCAGGGTCTCAGCTTCAGACCCTCAGGGTCTCAGTTTCAGACCATGAGGATCTCAGCTTCAGACCCTCAGGGTCTCAGTTTCAGACCCTCAGGGTCTCAGCTTCAGACCCTCAGGGTCCGAGTACCTGAGTGCAGCAGGGCAGCACCCACCGTTGCTCAGCCTGTAGCCCTCGTCGCAGGTGTAGACGGCGATGCCCCGCGACACGGCCGTCGTGTTGAGCAGCGTGTGACGGGCGTGGCTGACCGCAGGAGGGGGCCCACAGCTCACTCCTGCGAGGGGTGATGGTCATTACCTTCCGTAGCAAGCACCTGCACACACATCACTACACACACATCACTACCTACCACCCCCATCACCCACCATGACCCCATCA